>VXBR01005560.1:958080-1004159 GCA_013400215.1 Cisticola juncidis | reverse complement strand
AAAAACCCTCAAAGCCAAAACTAAACAAACAAAACCCCCAAAGCAAAGCAAAAACCCCCTAAAACACAAAACCCCCCATCAAACAGAAAAAAACCCAATACTTCAGCTTTTTCAATTCTGGTTTTCTTCTCATTCACTACCAAAATAAAATGGTAGGTTTTATACAGGAATTTTGCAAAGTGGCACATTTTTTTTAAAAATATCAAGCTTTATTTAAAAGGGAGGCAGAGGTTCAGCTTCTGTGTTCCGAGTCAAGTTTCCAGAAAAGCTCTGCCCTATCTATTCTAAGAAAATGCTTTATTAGGTAGTTTTCCAAAAGTTAATATTATTTCCGAGCCTTCTTCCTGACTTCTATCCCTGTAAAAGCTCCTTTCATTGAATATCCCATCCCATTACTCTGCTAATAATGTGATGCCTATTATTAGCACTTGGGGATACTGGAAAAGTATCTATTCAAAAGGTCCTAAAACCATCCCCAAACAAAGAGGAGCTGCAGAAAAGGCCCAACTGACTGGTGTTGATTGTAGAGAATGGGATTTTTTTTTAGCCAGCTAATTGCACATTTCAAATTTAATCTTATATTGTAATTCTAGGAGGCAATGGCCTGGAGAGAGGATGTCAAAAGCTTTCCCAATTCAGGGTCCTGCAGGAGTGGCTGGAATTGCTGCTGCTGCTCTGTGTGCCTGGCACAGGCTCCTGTTGGTTATTCACAAACACAACCTCATCTCTGGCATTATTTTAGCTCTCTGTGAAAGACATGAAGCTGCTGGGCTTGAGTGGCTGGGCAGTACCAAAGGATAAAAACCAGGAGTATTTTTTCCCTTAATTCATTTAGAGAATTAAAGGTGCAGCAAATAACTTGAGAGACTTTAGGTTGTACCAAAAATAGGGGGGGTTTGGGTTTTTTTGTTTGGGTTTTTTTTGGTTTTGGTTTTGGATTTGTTGGGGTTTTTTTTTTTCTCTTTTTCTTTTTTTCTTTTTGTTTTTTCTACCTATGTGCACAACTGTCTGCTTCGTTCTGCTCTCACTGTGCTCAGGTAGCAGAGCCACAGATGTTGGCAGAATAAAACTGTGGGAGGAAGGATAGGAGAGAAAAGGAGCAGGGCAAGAGAGAAGAAAAACACAACAGCCAGGTAAGTTTGGGTCCTTTTAAATTTTTTTCCAACACTCAAAGATTTCTAAGTAAAATTAGGAGTGCTGAGGAAGATTATTCCAGTCTGGAGTAGGTAAAATTCATTTTAATTTGAATTTTGTTGGAGCTGCCTTAAGAATAAAAGAACATTTCCATCTCAGACACCTGCACACAGCTGATCAAGGGGACAAGGGAAGCCACCCCAGGGGAAATGCCAGGATGTGGTGGGTCCTTGGTGGCATGAGACCAAGTGCTTTTATTTAGGGACTATTTTTATATTTCTATATATATTTTAATTTTGGGTGCAGCAACAGAGGTGAGGGGCTGTTTAAAATTTCCTTTGACCTTTCCAAGCGTTCCTGGGAGCCAAAGGTGTGCACAGGAAAGAAACATTAAATTACAGCCATGGCTCAGACCCCTGAAAGGGGCTCCAGCTGCAGGGAGCAAAGGCAAATAATACCCAGGACTCACAGAAATGGCCCTGGATCGTCAGACCTTTCTGAAAACTGAAATAGTTTTTTAAATTCAGTATAAACAGATTAGGTCCAAGCAAGCCCAGCACCATGGGCAAACCTAAAAAGAAGAGAAAGTCTGATTTATCTTCAGTTGTTTGCCTCTTTCAAAACCTGAAGGTTCATGCATTGACAGAGTTATATCTGCAAAGGGATCAAATGGTAGATCAGATGAGGGAAAATACCCTCATATTTCCCTTGTTCAGGGAAGTTTGGGCTGTGGCAGGAGTGAAATCTCCTGTAGCACAGGCTCTGTAAAGAAAGGATTTCAGCTCTCCTTGGATGCAATGGGAAGGGAAAGTGATTTCCTTGATTTTCTGAGAGCAGAGGAGCTCTTCTCCTTTGACACTCACTGAGAGAGGGTAGGGGATGGGAAAAGGGTTCAGTAGCCTGAGGTCTGCAACATTTTGGCTCATTTAAGGATTTTGGAAAAGCCCAACTTGTGAGTGACTGGGACAAAGGCTGAGCAGCTCTCTGTGCCTGCCATGGGAAACTGCTGGTGACAAAGCACAGCTCTTCTCACCTCTGGCCAGGCACAGGGTTGGTCCTACAAGCACAAAATTATGGAGCAATTTGGAGTTGTGTCTGTACCTCAGCTTCTCTCAAAGGCTCTACTGCCACACAGGGTTTTGATTTTTCAGAGCAGTCTGACCCTGCCCTGACTCAGTCCCACCCTGAGGATTTTCCAGCTCCACCTGACCCTGGGAAAAAGAAATGGGCTGCAGGTTTGGTGTGGTTGCTCCTCCTGAGCCTTCCCCCCTTCCTGCTGCTCTGTTCTGCCCTCCCTTCCCTTCTCAGCCTCCTGCTTTAGCTTTCTCTGCCTTTCACAGTTGTCATTTTTCAAAATCCAAGATGGGATTGAACTAAAACCTTGAGCTAACAGCGGAGTGCCAGGCTGGCATACATTTCTCTCCCAATTAGAATGGATGAAAAGCTCAGGGAGAATATTCAGTGGGTCTGTGTGGCTGGAATTTACACCAGGAAATCTCCGTGCAGGTCCTCACCCCACGGATTGCCTTGGCTTTGCCTCACCTTTGCTCAAACAGCAGAAACTCATGAAATGCAAAGTCAGAGAGCTTTGAATGCTAAGCCACATGGAATATTTGTTCTTCAACCAGGCAAAACTTTTATGTAATCAGGGTTCAGATGCAGGTGTTTGCTGGATTATGCTCTCTTTGCTGTGCACACTGTCCTCTGTTCCTAGGGCAGGCAGAACAGAAAGTTTGCTGCCTGAGCAATTCAGAGAGTGCCTAAAACACATCAGAATTAAGAGACATTCTGCTTCACTAAGATCCTCCAAACTTCCTCTGCAGTGCAGAGTCACCAACAAAACAAAACAGATGAAGAACATGACCATCACTACTGAATGCATTCCTTTCTGGAACAAGAACGTCCCCTGGATGTGCCATACACTTGCACCTATTTGTAGATCACCTGCTGTGTATTTTGGGGCTTCACTCACTGCTTTGAACCCCAAGTTTGGGTTTTTCAGTACAGTAAGAACCACCAAATTTACCTTCTGCACCTAGATCATGCAGACTCAGAGATACAGAAAAATAACCCTGAGAGCTGCCAAAAGATTTTTTTTTTTCGTTTTCAGTTTTGGAAGGCTTTGCCCTGGCAAACCAGTTCACTGTGTACCAAAGATAATTAGGGCATCTTATTTAAAACTTATGATCTAATTAGTGGCTTTAATGGTAGTTAATTACACAGAGAGCAACAAAGCAGTTATATTTCCTACCAGGCTTCTTCTAAGTCAAGGTGCAGGTACTTATCTAGGGCCATAAAGGAGAGTGGCTACCACACTTAACATCTAATTATACAAAATTGTCCACAGTAATTATGAGCAATGTGATTTTATTTATCTGGCTTAATTACGGGGGCTCTGCACAGTCTCTGACCTGGCACGGTGACAGGGAGGACAGAGAGAGGGAGAAGAGCCCAGCATGAGCTCTGTGGTGGAGCTGCAGCCTCCTCCTCCTCCTGAGCACAAAGACAGGGCCTGGCCACAGCCCAGCAGTGCTCCCGAAGGTTTGGGGACCCTCTGATCCCAGGGATTCCCAGGGATTCACAGGAGCTGTGGACAAGGGAGTGCCTTTGCTGAGCCCCACAAGATGCTCAGGGTTGGTTTCCTCTCACCACAAGGAAGCCACTGTTACCAGAGGGGATGAAAAGGACAATTCATCCTCCTGTTCAGCAGAAGGGATGTTCCCACCATCCACATCTTAAATCTTTCCCAGACATCATTCCTTGCTAAATACTCTCTAGAAAATTTCAGAGCGCCTCCAGAAATTCAGTGTCTGGTATAAAACCACTTTTCACTCTCAGAGGGAAGCAGAACAAGTGTTTTGGATGACTTTAGCCTATTCTTGCCAATCTCCTTAACTTTTAACCTGTGTGTGCATGGACATAAACCCAGGTACAGCTTAACCCTTCCCAGTGACTGTCATGACAGAAATCTGCCCTGTGTTGGGATCAATCTCCATTATTTACACATCTCAACAGAATGAGTAACCACAGTGCTTGAACCCATAAATACAGGAATAGGTTATGACGAGTGTGAGTGAAATGTGGTTCCTTGGATTTGTCCTTTTACCTCATTGGACCAGGGGGAAATTTGTTAGTGAGAGCTGTCCAAAAATCCTGCCAGCCTCTTCCAATTCTTGTGACAATAAAAGTAATGAGTGCTTAAACAGGAGGCTGAGAGAGTCTTCAGTTTATATCAGCATCTTCTGTTGCCCAATCTCTGTCCTCTCATTAATTAATTACCCCTGATGAAAGGGGTACCTTTGAGTTGTAAAGTTTAAAGTGATAGATATGATTTACATGCCAGAAAGACAGCTGGCCCTGCGCCCACAGCCTTGAAAAACAGCATTTTCAAATACTTTCACTTCATAAAATTGCAGGCAGCCGCATGTACAGCTCTGCTTCTCAACTCAGCCCCTCAGGACATTTCCATGTTATAGCAAATCACTTGTTCTGTGGCTCACTAAGATTTGAATTAGTAGTAAATACATTTTGACCTTATTTTTCTCCTGATAATTGCTCTATTTATAGAGAAGTCACTGGTTGTCATGCTAATTTCTTCCATTTGAGAATTAGATTGGCTCCATCAGAAATAATGTGTAGCATATCCCATTTTAGAAAATAAAATAGGCTAGAAAGGAAGCTGTCTCCTTTAAGAGTGGGTTTGCTCTCATTCTGTTTTTAATGAAAGCTAGAAAAAAATACTCATTGGTGAAAAAAGCCATGATACCTTTCACTGACAAGTTAGGTCATTCTCTTTCTTTAGATATCAGTCCCCTGTATTTTATGCCTTTGTTTTCCATAAAGTATTTGAGCATCAGCTTAGAGAGGAACGGCCTGTCAGAGTGAGATGTTTTATAATCCTCACATAACACATCAAAGTATCTGTGGCCAGAGTAAAAAAAAACATCCCGAGTTTTCAGCATTCAGGGCCAGAGTTCAGAGCTGGACAAGGATAAGATTTTTTATTATTATTGTTATTATTCATTTTCAGAAATCCAACGCTAGTCTACTTTATTTCCTTTGCTCCCTGTGTGAGCTCACAGCACAGAAGCGTTTTGAGCGTTTTGAGCGTGTCCTAGGTTACAATGTAAGATGTTTTCCCAAAGTCTGTGTTCTATCCCCACCTTCAGGAGCTGCTGGAACCAGGTGGGGCAGGGTTTCCCTTGCCCCTCCCTCTGGATATCTCCTGTGCATGGAGATATCCACCAAGGCCCCGCCCATGGCTCACAGGTTACTCCCTCTGGATATCTCCTGTTCATGGAGATATCCACCAAGGCCCTGCCCATGGCTCACATGCCCTCTGGAGCTCTCTGTGTTCAATGGGCAATCAAGGACCCACTGCAGGACTCATGGAATGAGATCAGCCCAGGGGGAGGAGCCAGGCATTCCCACCGGGTATAACCTGGGATTTGGGACAGCACAGGGGCCTTACCCACTGGATTCCCAAAGGACAAGAGCTACCAGAGCTTTCTACAGGATCACTGCTTCAACAAGACTGCTTCATCTGGACTGCCACCACCACCCTAACAGGGTGTCAGGTTGTATTCTGGCTCTCCCAGTGGTCTTTTGTACTGTTGCTTTTATTTTATTTTACTTTCTTTCCTCTCCTATTAAATCATATTTCTGACTTGGAGTCTCTCACTGGTTTTGCTTTCAAACCAGCACAGAGCCTTTTTTGGGTGAGGAGTTCTCGACACACAGAGCACATCCCCAGTGCTCTGCTCTCCTTCTCCATCACCTGGGCACACCTCACACCCAGGGCACTCTGCCCCTGGCACTGCATCCCCCACAGCTCAGTGGCCTCTGACAGGGAGCTCTGGCTGTTGGGGACAGCCTGGTGGCCCCAGCTTCTGTTTCTATTGACACAGCACCTGGATGAAAATAAATCCTCCTTTTTAATCCCTGCGAAGTTCTAAGCTAGCTCAGGCCTTCTCAGGCTCTGGAGGAATATTTCATGGACAGGAAAAAGGACTCAAAAGAGGCTCCAACCCTCAGCTGCAGTCAGATGTTTATTCCAGGTGGTCTCCAGAGGGAAAGAGGCCGTGCACAGAGGAACAGGGGCTTTTCTCAGCTCTTGCCAGGGAGGGGCAAATTGGGACACAGCCAGTGGGGTCAGAAAGGGAAGGAAGGGTCAAACTCCATGGTACAAACTCTAGGGGTCCATGATGGGGGAGAAACCATTCCCACAGGGAAATGTAACACCTGGGCCAGCCATAAATCCGGGCANATTGGAGAATGGAGTTTCCACCTTCCAACCACATTTGTCAAGGGGACTGTCACTCAGTCTTGTTTGTCCCAGCATGGAATGCAAAGCAATGGCTATGTTCCATAAACACAGCTACTGTTTACATTAACACAGCCTGAGAAGCTACAGTCTTCTTCTCTAAATATGAACACTCAGGCAGCTAGGAAAACCCTCATGGTAACAGCCGTGCACAGAGGAACAGGGGCTTTTCTCAGCTCTTGCCAGGGAGGGGCAAATTGGGACACAGCCAGTGGGGTCAGAAAGGGAAGGAAGGGTCAAACTCCATGGTACAAACTCTAGGGGTCCATGATGGGGGAGAAACCATTCCCACAGGGAAATGTAACACCTGGGCCAGCCATAAATCCGGGTAGGATCAGTGCTGAGATCCATCAAGTGTCCCCAGGGCTGAAGAGGGACGGAGGGAGCTGGATGTCCCCAGGGCTGCTCATGGCCAGCACCATGGGGAGGTGGCTCAGGCTGAGCCAGGGCAGGTTCCGTGGTTCAGCACCACGGAGCAATTAACAGCAGGCAGTGAGAGTTCCAAGCCTTTGCTACAGCCATGGCTGTTTATCAATGTGTCAGCCTGGTGGCAGATTCAAGAAATCTAAATTTACCAGGCCACTGCTTCCCCCGCTGCTGGCTGCAGCTGGTGGATCTGCAGGACACGCTGCCCCTAGCTGGGCATCTGGACCAAGCTGAGGAGGGGAAATGCATGAATGGGACCAGCCCCAGAGTTCAGGGCAGGGGAGGTTTTTTTACACCACAGCTGCTTAATGACTTTTTTCAATTGATTTCAGCAGTGCTGCTTTTCGATTACTGATTCCATCCCAGCCACTGGGCAGAAAAATGGGCTTAGGAAAATTATAGACAGGAAAGAGGGCTAAAAAAAATGCTCAAAAACTCAACAGCTTCCACAATGCAGTGACATTTGTCCAGATATTTTGTGCTGAATTGGGAAAAAAGAGAGAAATGGCAATTCCTCCCACCTCTCAGCCTGTGCTGGGAGAAGAGTGCGCATGTTCTTCTTTGCTTTCAAGCCCCAGTTCATCCATGCTCATTGACCTGCTCCTTGGTTTGGAACCAGCTGCAGAAAGCAGCTGTCATCCCCTGTTACTCTGCCAGCCCTGTTCTTAAGGCAGCCATCAAATCCTGGCACTGACTGAAGGCAATTCAATTAGCTGTGACGGTCAAACAGAAACCGAGGGTCAATTGAAATCTCTTTTTTCCTCCTCCTGGCCATCTCCTCTCTATTTTCATCTTCAATCTGGAGGTGCAAAGTCCAACCCCATTTTGGAAGTTTTTGTGGGGTGAGGATGGGAGAAGGAGGTGCTTACACAGGAGAACGTTACTACAGTGAGGAAAAGAGGAGAAAAGAAGGGAATACATAGCAGGGATGAGGGGTGGATCTTTCCTCAGTCTTGCTCAGCTCTGGTGCTGCCTCCTTAAGATGGAATGAGCTTGAAAAGTGGTGCCTTGTTGGATGGTTTGTAATGTTCTTTGGCTAAATTAGACAATAAAGATGAAATCTCCCTCGGCTTTGCTGCTGCCAAGCACAGCAGCCACTTCAGGCTTTTGTCAGAGCCTTGGGCTCATTCCCAGCACAGCCAGAGAGAGGTGAGAAGAAGAGGAGGAAGATGAGGAAGTAGAAGCAAGAGCTGGGTCATGGCCCAGCTGCATTCACAGCCCCTCTTTGCAGCCTTCCCACAGCTCCTCTCTGGTGTGCAGGCAGTGGTAAAACTAAAGGTTGGTGTCGCCGCCGTGCCTTTTTAGAGCTTTTCACTCCTGCCCTTGGCTAGCTCAGGCACCGGGACAGCAGGTTCTCGTGTCCGACCGCACCGGGCGGCTGACACCGTGGGCCCTTTTCCCCAGAAAGGGGACTCGACGAGATGTCAAAGCAGCGAGGCGGAGGAAGAAGAAAGAGGGTTCGAATCGAGGATGCAGCAGCAACAGGTTTATTCCCCTGGTCCTGAGCCCCCGATCCGACCAAGACACGCGGTGCGCAGGGGGTTTTATGGGGTTACAGAAGAGGAGGGAACAGGGGTGGAGTTGGCAACTTCTAACCAGTGGGATACAGTCTCGGGGAAAGTGAGGGTGAGTGATGGCACTTTGGACTAATTATCAGGAATGGGGAGGGGGGACTAAAAGGCGGGAAAGGGTTTACACGAGGCACGAACCATTAGAAAAAGGCGGGAAGGATACACGTGGGGGAAGAGGGAACAAAGGGATACAGTTAGGTAGGGGGCGGGGTCCATAGAACTGAACGTAATACAAAGGAATTAAACTTTACATTTAACAGAACTTATTATGGAGCAACATATTCAAAAAACATGCAATGCCACAGGTTGGGCTGATAATCCTGATAAATATTTAACAGTTACTGGTTTCATGTCTCCCTTATTGCTATAGATTGGATGTCTGACACTGGTGACACCATGGAAGGGAGCACACACAGCCTGGCCTGGGGCAGGGCGAGCAGGCACCAGGGTGGGGGGACAGTCCCTTGGAGCCTGCTGTCCCCAGCTCAGCCACCTCCACCCCTGCACTGGCTGGAGCTGCACAGGAGCAGCTGCTTCCAGCACAGACCCAGCTGCTTTGGGCTGATACTTTATATTTTGGATTTCACATATCTCAGACTCTGTGCTGCCCAAGGGTGCAGCTCTGAGCTCACACTCAGGGTCACTCAGCTCTGCACACAGCAGGGACACAAAACAAATCCTTTTCCTGCTGCACACCAAGGACAACTTTCAGCCCAAAAGCACCAACAAGGGTGGCTGGAGGGAGGAACAAGAAGGATGGGACCTCACAGCCTGGAGCTGGAATTGGACAATTAAACCCCAAAATGCAAAAATATCAAAACTTATAGAAGTTTTGATGACTACTCAGCCATTTTGTGACCATTTTGTGACCATTTTTGGTCCACTTTGGGTGTAGCCCTGGCCAGGCCCTGTCCTGCCCAAGGTGTATCCTAAAGGCCTTTCAGTAAATATCTCCTTTATTCTCTATCTCTGTCCACTCTCTGTTCCAGGTCTCTTCCCAAGGCACCAGGGTCAGAGAGGCCTCTCTGAGCTGCAGTGGATCCCCCTCAGGGCTCTGGGTGCCTCCATCCCTCTGAGTGAACTCAGTAAGAACCCCCTGCACCAGGTGAATCAGTGCACCACGGCCAGCACTGGTGGCTTTGGGGCTCCTGTGGCCCTTCATTCTCTGCAGGTGCAGGGAATATTTGGCTCAGTGGGTTTGTCACAGGGCTGAAGATGGATTTCTGCCCTGGTGGGTTCTTCTGGACTAGTTCCAGGCTGCAGCAAGTCACAGGGAGATTAAATGAGACTTGTGGTGATATTGTGGATCTGAGAATCCTCTCAGCCAGCCAGGTGCTTATAGCAGAGCAAAAAGCTGTGCTTTTAAAAGATTTCTGGCAATTGAGTGAGCTGGACATTCCCTCCTAGGAGCTGGTAAGGAATCATCCATCTTTCCCCAGTGATGCCTGGAGAGGCTGACCTGGAACAGAGTCTAGGCAGAATTAAAGAATAAATAATAAAGTAGGTCTTTATTAAAAGGATACACCTTGGGCAGTACAAGAGCCTGGCTGTGGCTACACCCAAGATGGACACAAGATGGACTCTGAGTCATGAGTTTTTACACTTTCAGAAGTTTTGGTCCATTTACATATTGGAGTTAATTGTGTAATTACATTTTCAGGCTATGAAGTCCCATCCTCCCAGATTGCTCTCCTCAATTTGCTGTTGTTTATATTTTTGGGCCTGAAGCTGCAATGGTGCCCTCGTTTCTTGGGCTGGAAAAGGAATGTTTGATCTAACTACACTGTGAGGAGAACTTGCTCTTGTTGGATATGAAGTTCAGAGTTACACATGAAGGCAGTACAGAATCTGAAAGTCATAAAAGCTAAAAGTTAAGGCATCACCAGCAGATGAATACTTAAAATATTGTGGGTTTTTTTTCAGTTTTCCATGCGCTGATTCACTGTGATCAGTACAAAACCCTGGGTGATCTGAGCAAGAGGAATGTGGTTTACACATTTTCATGAGGCAATTCCAGCTCTGAGACTGTGCAGCACAAGGCCTTGATATCCTTCTCACTTCATGGAGAACCTGTGGGAAGGATTTTGCTGGGCTCTGGAAATGGCTGGCAGTAATGGATCTCCATATGGAAGAACTAATGACCTTGAATAATAAATGGATGACTGTGACAAAAGGAGGAGAATCCAGCTCCACGCTCACTGCTTTGACCCAAGTCTTTGTGCAGCAGATGAGAAATGCCAAGGTAGTGGCCTGGTGATACATCACCCCCACTTCAGTGCTGGACTAGTCAGTCCTGCTCTGGGCAGGTTTTTAGATCCCTAAATCTAAATCCCTAGATCCAGGGATTTAGATCCCTATTTCAGCAGCCCAGAGACCCTCCAGGATGCTATTTTTATTCTGAGTATAAACTGGTCTTAAAATAAATAACTTTCTTATATTCTTTCTGCACAAATATGAATTTCATTCACTTTTTTTCCTTTCAACCTGTGCCTCCCTCCTCCCCCTGACCCAATCCAATCCTTGTCTCATTCACACTGCAAGGAATGTGTCATTAAAGTTTGACAATGACTCTTTCCCCTCTCCACTGCTACGTTCAATTTCCTTTTCTTTCTTCTGTTGAAATTTTGCTACTGTATTTTTTGGGCTGCACCATGTGGAGGTTGGCAGAAAACCAGGCTCAGCTGGAATTCAGGACTGACTTTGTGTGTGAATTTAAGAGGTGCCAGCATTGGGGTGGTGTATCATGATCCCACACAGCCTGGCACAAACAGGGTGAGCCTCAGTGGCAGGTGAGGACTCACTCAAATATTGCTTAAAGTCCTCAACAAGAGAAAAAAAAGGGAAAGAAAAGGAAGACTGATGGTTGTAACTTCAATGGAAAATAGTTTTGTGTCAATATTTCAACAGGTTGCTCAGAGGACACATTAAAACTTGCATTTCTCCAGAAAGGCAGCACATTCCCTGCTCAGCAGATAATGAACTCCCATGGTGTCCAGGCAGTAACCTCAGGGAGGTGCAAGGCAGATGCTGCAGCCATAAAATAATATACAGCAGTAAAACCTAGAAAATCTGGACCTTACACATGGAATCATGACTAATACTGAGTTTTCTGAAAGGGAAGGGAGCAGGAACTCTTTGGGATTTGCCTACAAATGGGTATCAGCAGCATTTCCCATTGAAATGTTGTTCACTGAGCATTTTAGGAGCTTAAGACTGAACAGTAACTCCTGGATCAGCAAATAAATCTCACGTTCCAGCCTGTCTGTGATCATCCCTGTATCCAGTTCTGTCACTCCCAAAAAAGCCCCACTGACCATCTCAATCCTCAGGTGCTCTGAGCAGGTAAGCAAATATTTTACAATTAGAAGTCTGTCAAATATTAAGGCATTATTAAAAGGACAGAAAGAGGGGGAAAGCCCTCTTGCCCATGAAACTTTGCAAGAGCAGTCACTGAAGTGTTTGTGATACTTTTACTTTCTTGGCATTTGCTTGAAACAAAGGCAAAAACTATCACTCAGTGATTGTTCACAGAGTAACAGTAAAATAGGTCAGAAACTCAACTGGAACAAATGTGTTTGAATAAAAGAAAGCCAAGCAAACATCTCAGGTACTGGAACTGTGCAAACACAGCAAATAACGTAAAGCTTCCCCTCAGGAGAAGAACAATATGCAGAAATGTTGATGCTTTTTGTTCACTTCGTGCAGGGCCCAGCAGAGAGTGGGAATGGCTGTGTCCTGCTGTTAAACACCTTTTAATTCCTGAGGGAATCAGGTTCTGTGGCTGTGTGTGCACCTGGAAGGGACAGCAGGGAGGAATTGAGGACATTTGTCTGGAGCAGCCTCCTGGCAGCTCTGGATTGGGCTGGGATAAGGCTTTCTCCAGGAAGCCATGGATTGCTGAGGTATGACTGATGATAGGTGGAGCTTTGATGTCACCACCCATTAAAAACTGCGTAAATCCCATTTATTATTTCAAGGGAATGACTTCTCCTGAGTGCCTGGCTTGTGTCCTTGACAATGCTTCAGTCCCCAAAGGCCACATCCCAGTTGTGGCCCCAATCCCACTATGGCCAAACCAGCCTTGTGCACACAGGAATGTGGTGTTGGTGCAAGATGAGCCCACAGCTATGGAAGCAGCAGCTTTTGTGTGTGAGAACCCAGTAAAACCTCCTTGTCCCAGCATTCTGGATTTGTTCTTTTGTTCTGAAAGAGGCTTCATGTGCCCTTCACAGAATCACAGAGTGGTTTGGGCTGGAAGGGTCCTCAAAAACCTTCTCATCCCACCCCTGCCATGGCAGGGACACCTTCCACTGTCCCAGGTGTCTCCAAGCCCTGTCCAGCCTGGCCTTGGGCACTGCCAGGGATGAGGCAGCCACAGCTTCTCTGGCCAGCATCTCATCACCTTTCAGAGATTTTCTGTCTAATATCCAATCTAAACTTATCGCCTTTTAGTCTGGAGCCATTTCCCCTTGTCCTTCCTGTTCCACATCCTCACTGCTGGTTCTGCTCAAGGGGTTTGAAGGCTGAACCATCACACTGATCTTTGCAAACACCTTGCAGTTCCACCTCATATATTAAATATAAATTTAAAAAAAGACANCAAAATATAAAAAAAAAAAAAAAAAAAAAAAAAAAAAAAAAAAAAAAAAAAAAAAAAAAAAAAGAAGAGGAAGGGGAAAAAAAAAAGATAAAAAACCCTCCAAACTGGATTTTTTTTTCTCCTTTTGTCCTCCAGTGGATGGCACCAGGAGCTGCTGGGAGGAGCAGAGTGGCCGAGGGGCTCCCACTGAATCCTCGTCCCCGGCTCCCTCCGTGCTCGCTGCCTTTCCCTTATTGAATTAGAATAAATTGGAACTTTCATAAAGGGTTATACAAATCATTATCTCAAGTTAGCAGATGCGGGCTCACCAGGGTAGAGCTCTGTTAATAACTCCTTTGGATTAGGGCTGATTGGTACAATTTGAAACTTGTTTCTCTCAGCTTGATCAGTCTCGTTGTAACTGTGGCAATTATCCCATTTCACTTTCAATAGCTCAGCACAGAGGAATTGCTGCCTCCAATCCATCCCTCTGTAATGAAGCTGGTGTGATACGTTCAGTCCTGTGGACAAATACACCCTTAACTCCCCCCTACTCTGAAAGAAGCATTTAAAAAATAAATCCTGTGTCCAAATGACACATAGGAATGTGACTTTTAGGGAGTGAGATGCTGAGTGTCTGTGTAAACATCATTGAGGTATTTGGCCACAAAAAGCTTCTCTTCATTCTTACAGCATCATTTGCACTTTTTGGCAGCCTTCCTGCCTGGGAAATTAGATTAAAAAACAGTGGTTTATCCAAGCATTGAAGCTGCTTGAATAGATGCTGATGAATGTGTTACATGCTGAATTTGTGGGCTTCTTTTAAATAACTCATCTGGTGATATTTTTCTTTCTTTCTTTTTATTTTTTTCTCTCCAGGAGTCATTAATAAATGATTTAATGAGAGAGCACAGAATTCTCATAATAATATATTTGTCAAGTATTTGCTTTCAGTCCTTTATTTGACTCTAACAACAAGGCTGGGTCTCAGTTTAACAGAATGAAGAACACACTTAATTTTGACAATAACTCCACACTGATTTCCTTTTAGAAAGGCATCTGAACAAGTGTTTGCTTTAAGCCCACCTTCAGATCTTACCTGAGATACCTTGCTGGACCATGGGATTTACCAGTAAGGTGGACCTTGTGTTTAAATCATTGCAGTGGTGGCTTCCTTGCAGTTGCCAGTTCTGCTGTTGCCTCTTTATAACCTTTCCATGTATATTAGGGACACAAATTGGAAATGATTTCCATGTTTGCTGGGATCAGGAGCTGCACAAGTGTCTCTGAACCATCCCCAACTCACTCTAGAAGTATTCTCTTTGTTTCCAACCAGTTTGGTCTTTCTGCTTGTAAAATCCTTTAAGCCAGGACTGTTGCTCACTTCTTATTCACACAGCACCCTAAAACCCATGTTTTATGAAGCCAATAAAACGTTAGAAATTTAAATACATGGACTGGTTTGACTCCCACTTCCAGCACCAGCGCTGTGTGTCACTGATTCCCACAGAGCTGTGCCAGTGAAAACAACACTGTGATCCCACCCAGCTTTCATTCCTAACTCTGGGAATTCAGTTTTCAATTCAGATCCAGTGCACATCTGCTTCTTGAAATTGTTTGAGGATGAAGCTTAAATAAATGCTGGTGTCCCAAAGTTTTGGAGGAGCATCCAATCCCTTCTCCCTGCTCTTGCCAGCTGCCTCCTGCTTGGCTTGGAGTGCTCAGCCTCTTGCAGTGGCTTGGACAGCTCTGAATCACACTGCTTCCAATATGTTTCTACTAAAAATAATAGTATTAATTACTGCTCTTAGTTTTAGTGCTGCCATCTGCCTTGGTGCCAGCCACAATGGCATTTTCCCTCTGAATTCCCCAAAGTGGGAAGAAGGAGGAGAGCAAGGACAGAGGCAGCTGCTTGGGCTTTTCCCAGAGCCTCTGTTTCAGCTGGCAGGGATTCTCCTGACAGGGACAGGGAGAAGGAGGGGTTGTCTGGAGACAGCAAGAGGCACTGAACATCCTCAGAGCAAAGGAAACAGAGCTCAAGGAGATGCATGGATGGAAGGAAGGTGGTTGCACACGAGGTGTAATCTCTCCTGAAGGTACAGAGGTAGATAGCCCAGCACCCTCAGGAGATGCTCTCAGGATAGGGAGCTCTGCAGTGTATTTTCAGTGAATCACAGAATTATTGAGGCTGAAAAAGACCTCCAACATCACTGAGTCCAACCTGTGCCCAATCCCCACCTTGTCACCCAGCCCAGGGCACTGAGTGCCACTAGCATTCTTTGGACACCTCCAGGGATGAGGAATCCACCTCCTCCCTGGACAGCCCCTCCCATGCCTGACAATCCTTTCAAGTGAAGAAATTCCTGCTGGTGCCCACTCTGCCCCTCCCCTGGCCCAGCCTGAGGCCGTTCCCTCTCCTCCTGTCCCTGTTCCCTGTTCCCAGAGCCCCCCTGGCTGTCCCCTCCTGTCAGGAGCTGGGCAGAGGCACAAGGTCCCCCCTGAGCCCCTTTCCAGCTCCCTCAGCCTCTCCTGGTGCTCCAACCCCTTCCCCAGCTCCCTTCCCTTCCCTGGACCCACTCCAGCCCCTCCATGCCCTTCTTACAGAGAGGGGTTTAGAACTGGACACAGCACTAAGGTTTTGAAGGGATTTATCTCACTACAGACCTCACAAGGCAACAATGAGAAAGGGATGGTTGCTGGAAGTTTGCATTATCTCAGCTCTTGGGATGGGATGGTCAGAGGTGAGTGCAGGAGCTCCTCTCTCCTCTCCATCTCTGGAAAAGTTTCCTTCCCCAGGCCCTGCAGATGTCAGGAGCACACAGGCGAGCTGGGGAATTGAACAGAAGGAAGTGGCAGCGTGTTTCACAAACAGCATCAAAAAAGGTTAACAAACAGCATCAGAAAGGGCATCTGTCACACTGCATCACCTTCTGTTCCTCCCAGGCTCCTGCCACAACCTCTCCTTTGCCTTGCCCATGTCCCCTAATTGCAGAATTTACTGACTGTCCCACTGGAGGGCAAAAAATCCACTTTGAAGGAGAGGAGATGTTTATAGAGGAAAAAAAAACCTCACCTGCCTGGGGACACTAACTGCAGCAGTAAAAGTAATCCTTCCTCCTGGCAGCAAGATTTGGGATTGGGGATGACAAAATTGGCAGACAGCAGGGCCCCTTCAGCTCTGAAGATAGGGACTTGTAAAGGCTGCACAAAGCTCTCGTCCCTGATCCTTGCTCAGCAAGCTGGGGAGGACTTTTCCCTTTTTCTCCCATCAGAGGAGAAGAGCTATCACACGTCAGCAGCCACATCTCTCCTTCACACTGAATGACACTTCAGAAGGCAACCTGTTGAACCCAGTCCTATCTGCCACAAGTGTGCTCTGAGAAGCTTATTTTGACTGCAGCAAGGAGAAAACAGTTGTTGAGGGATAGGAAAAAAATAAAACTCAACAATCCAACATGTAAGGAAGTGCAGCAGCCCAGGTTTTGACACATCTGGCCTAGAAGGGATCTATTTGATAACTCAAAATCTGCACAGCTGCCCCAGGCTCCCAACCCTCCACAGCCTTGCAAACCAAACCCAGTCTGTTCCCTTGCTGGGCCAGAAACTTAAACTGGCAAGGCCTGAAAATTGCAGGGTTTGAGCAGTTTTTGTGCATAGGGCTTATGTTCCTTGCTTGCCTTCCTCCTTGCATCAAACCCCAGTGTCTTAAATGGGAACACATCCCCAGGTCCCTCTTTTCTCCCTCTCCCCAGATGCTGCTGAAGGGATTTAAGGTGAGAGTCTCAGCCCAAGATCTTTTATTGCATCCCAGCAGGGTCTTGGGTCACTTACTGAGAAGAGCTAATAGATCTGTAGCTCTTTCATCACTCTTCTTTGGTATTTTTATTCTCTTTTTAAATAAGTGCCTGTATAAAAATCTGGATTAGACAATAAATTTCTGCTTTTTAATGAAAAATCGAAAAAAAAAAGTTGTAAGAAATGTCAATTATGATTAACACTTCAACGTGGAGAAATGACATTATCACAAGTGTTGTATGGAATTGAACAGACATCACCTGGCATTTGCCATCAGGGCTTGGCAGCTCTCCAGACAGGTTGTTACTTAGCTTTAAAGGTAGGAAAGTTATTCCAGTTTTAAAGTTTTGCCGTATTCTTTCCTATTTGGGGAAAAAAAAATTGAAGTCAAACTTTGCTGTGAAATGAAATTCCTGACAAAAAACACAAAAAAAACAAACCAAACCAAAAACAAGCAAACAAACAAAAACAAAAACAATAACAAAAAAAACCAACTACATTCCCCTGGCTTATTTTTAAAAAGAATAAAGAAATTCTGCTCCATCTCAGCTTTGAATTAGGAGCTTTTAATTAGTGGATGTCATCTATATTGGGTTTTAACCAGCTGATGTTGATCCCTCCAATATCCTTCTGTCTTTGTACTTAGAAACAAACAATGAATCATTGAATTGTAGAATCCTGGAATGGTTTGGGTTGGAAGGGACCTTAAAGCCCATCCAGTGCCACCCCTGCCATGGCAGGGACACCTCCCACTGTCCCAGGCTGCTCCCAGCCCTGTCCAGCCTGGCCTTGGGCACTGCCAGGGATCCAGGGGCAGCCACAGCTGCTCTGGGCACCCTGTGCCAGGGCCTGCCCACCCTCCCAGGGAAGATTATTTTCCTAATATCCAATAAATATCTAATTTAAAAACTCTAATTTAAGCCTACTCTCAGTCTGAAGCCATTCTCCCTTGTTCTGTCCCCTCATACCTGTAAATAGGTCACAGATATCTTGAACCAGCCCAAAATCTCTTTCCTTCAAACCCTGCTCCATCTCCCCCCCTTCCCCTGCCATGGCCCTGGAACAAGAGAAAGTGTAAACAAACACAACAACCTCCAAAGTATTTCAATAACAAAATAACCAAAGCAATTCTCCGAGGGGCTGGTAAATAGCAGCCATGCTATCAGAGCCCAGAGGGGGAAAAGTTCAGCTGAAACCAGTTACAAAACCTGCAGATGCAGTGTGACAAACTCCAGCCTGCTCCTGCTCTTGCTCCCGTTGCCATTTTCCCGCAGAATGACAGTTTTCAATTACTGGGCTGTAGCTAAAAGCAAATTGTGCACTTCAGCAGCTGGAGTTCTCTCTCCTGATTTTCAGACGTGGTTGGGTAAAATGTACGGGGGCAATGGAAATGGCTTTCTGTGCACAGCTAACTGAGCAAGGACATGCCCAGAGACTGTCAGAGCAGCAGAAAGTCAAAAGGAGCTGCAGGCAGGGAGGGGGGATCGATCCCAGCCCCCTCAGCCCCCTCTCCTCACCAGCAAGGAGAGACCAGCTGTACGTGCTGCAAGAGCAGACCTGTGTCAACCAGCCTGCCTAAACCTTAAACACGATTTAGATTATTTTTTTTCCCCAAAATGACTGATTCTCTGAATTGTCTGAGATCTGGATCATCCTCACGTCATCCTCATTTTTACACAGATATTTAACCTCCCCATTTCCCCATTACAGTGTCCCACTAGAGCAGAACATGGATTGCTGCATCTGAGGATGTGCTGGAGCTAAAACACATCCATGGGTCTCAATCCTCCTATGGCCCAGGCAGGGGAAGGAGGCAAAGCCAGGTTTGATGGGGGACTGCAGGTGCTGCATGGAGGAACTGTTCAACTGACAGGTGGAATAACTAAGGGGAAGGCAGCATAATAAAATATTTCTCCTAATAAAAGTCAACACTGAGAGAGACTCACCAACCTTTTTCTCTCTGTTCTGTGCAAGGCAGTTTCACCTGAGCAGAGACACCGAAGTGTGGGGCAGAAGGTTTCCTGTCAGCTCTGGGATGTCTCGGGTCTGTATGCAGCTGCCAGCCATGGAATCATTTAGGGAAAAGCCTTAGGATTATTGACACCATCAAGGACCAAACAGGGCTGTGGGGACACCAGGCTGGCAGCACCCCAAGTTTGCCAATGGCTGCCTGAATGCTGTTCCCAGAGTGGACTCAGTGAAATCTTTCCTGCTGGGCACCTTGGGGTCAGCCATGTGAATATTTTATATTCTTAAATTTACTACAAATTACTGCTTTAACCTGACTGCATTAATTTTTTCCTGCAGGAACCTTTGCCCTGTGAAGAGGAGACAGTGAATCCCACAGGCTGCTCTGTGTGGCATCCCCTTCCTTCATCCCCCATCAGTGAGAGCAGCAAGGCTGGGGAAAATAAAATGTTACAAATGCTCTGCTGCTCCAGGAGAGGCAGCTTTTGGCTGAGCCCTGTGCCTTCCCTCATTACCATCCTCCCTCTGCCTCCTGCCTGCCTTGGACAGCTGGGGAGCTGCAATTCTGCTGCACCCCCTGAGCCAGGCCAGTGCTGCTGCCCAAACAACGTTAAACTGCTCTGACAGAGCTGCAGAAACTGGAGAAAGCTCCACTCACATCTGACATCTTCTGCCAGTGCAGCCCTGCCAAACAGGGAAGGGGAAGGCAGAGGGTAGGGCTGGATGAGCACTCTGAGGGGTGACATGCCATTTTTAGCCATAATTATGTAAATTGCATAATTCATCTCGAAATATTGAGGGGGTTTTTTTTCTGTATTTACTGCAATTACGTCAATTGACCTATTTATGTTATCTGACGTGCTTATCATTAAAATGGGACAATATATCCCATTAGATCCTCTTACTCCATTGAATGGAGTGATGATTAATTATATCATAAAAAGGAGCTGTGCTACGTATCTCTGAGCATGGAATTCGAGGCTTAAAATAAAACAAAGTACTCTCGTAATTTCCTGTCCTAAAACTGCATCTTACCCACTTGGGAAATATGCCCAGGGTTCCCCAAATGGCATCATTCTGGTCCACATTAATATCAAGAAGATGTTTGGATAGCCAAATATATTTATGTCTTGTTGCACCCACTGCTCTGTATTACACAGAGACAACGTGTCTAAAGAAAAATCCAACAAACCTGGCTCATCTGTCACTTCATTACTCTGAGAATCTCCTTGCAGAGTGGAGAAAAGTGGTTTTCCCAACTATATTGGTTATAACTTCTTGAAAACCACATCCTGCTGTTCTCTTAGAGTCTGGGTCTGCCAGGCCCTGGTAGTGAAACTGTGGCTCTGGGGATGCAGGATGGCAGGAGAGGAATGCAGTTTTAATTCTTGTACTAAATATCAATTCAGAAATGCATGATAGAGCGATAGAGCAACTCGATTTTTTTTTTTTTTTTTTTTTTTTTTTTTTTTTTTTTTTTTTTTTTTTTTTTTTTTTTTGTGTTTTTTTTTTTTTTTTTGTGTGAATAAGGGCTTTGTCTCCATGCTTACTTAAGCCAAGCTCTGCCCATTTCTCTGCATCTAAACCTTGTCCTCCTCCAACTTACTCCACTTCAGCAAGATCTTTTTTCAGCAAGGCCCTGACAGCTCAGACCTGAGCCCAGACAGAAATCCTCGTGTGGTGTTTTAGATGTGAGCTGGGACCCCTCAAAGGCACCAAGGGTGGCCTCCTTCTCCCCGTTTTGGGGCACTTACAAAACTCCTTTTGTTCTTCATTATCTGGACAATGGTGCTGGCCCAGATTTTTAGTTCCTAACATTAAAGTCCCTGTGCACTCTTTCATGTTCTGAATGAGTAATGACCACATGTCCTTGGGGGACTCAGGGCTGTGGGGACAAGAGCTCTCAGAAGGATCAGGAGGGATCCATGGAGCTCAGTGCTGGGACTGTCAAATCAGAAATGTCTGTAAAGTTTCTTGGTACTGTTCCCACTCAATCCCAAACTCTCTGCTGCTCCTTCCAACAGACAGAGGTGTTTTCCTAAGGTTTTCCCTAAATTATTCCATGATTGGCAGCTGGTTACAGACCCAAGACATCCCAGAGCTGACAGGAAACCTTCTGCCCCACACTTCAGTGTCTCTGCTCAGGTGAATCTGCCATGCACAGAATGGGGAGAAAAAGGCTGGTGAGTGTCTCAGTGTTGACTTTTATTAGGAGAAATATTTTATTATGCTGCCTTCCCCTTAGTTATTCCACCTGTCAGTTGAACAGTTCCTCCATGCAGCACCTGCAGTCCCCCATCAAACCTGGCTTTGCCTCCTTCCCCTGCCTGGGCCATACAAGAGGATTGAGCCCCGTGGATGTATTTTAGCTCCAGCACATCCTCAGATGCAGAAATCCAGGTTCTGCTCCAGTGGGACACTGTAATGGGGGAATGGGGAGGTTTAATACCTGTGTAAGGATGAGGATGATGTGATGGACAAAGGAGAGGATTGTTGATTGTGCCCCTTCTCAGCTGACCTCACCCTCCCTCAGCAACCAGCACGTGGTCCCTGAGGGAACATCTTCAGCTCATTTCAATCCAAAGGAAAGGGCTGGAGTGCACCTAAAGAGGGTTTCATCCTCGTTTGTTTTACTCAATTAAAAACCTGCAGACACAGATTAGCTCCCTGCTGCTCAGGGTAGGGATCCTTTCAGCACTGCAGTGATTTATGACCCAGCAGGCAGCGTTTAACCAATGTCACCCAGAACCCAGAGCTGCTGAGCACGGGGCTGGCCACTCGTGGTAATGAAAAATGGATTGCAGGTGACAGCCACTGGCGTGGCTGCATTTTGATAAAGGATGACAGAGCGGGGCTGCAGCCCAGGGAGGCTCTGTAATTAATATTACAGTAGGATCAGGGATGTAAGGGAGAGCTTGACTTGGAATTAAAATCAATACAACAGCTGTTGGGACGTGTCACTGCTGCTCCCTGGGCCCTGGGACGTTCTGCCAGAGCAGGAAGGGCTGATGGGAAAGTGATGACACACACGGAATATCCATCTTGTGTTCACTTCAGGCAAGGAATTATGCTTAGTGGAATGTGTTGGCAGCTTGGGGGTGTTATATTGGCTTTTTGTTAGGGCTTTCTTTTTCCTTTTTTTCTCTTTTCAGTCAGTGGGTGAACAGGAGGGTCTATGGGCCACCTCTCTCTGCTGCTATTGCTAATTTTCTTTTCAAACACTCTTTTACACCAACCAATTACTGCAGTGTTGTGGTGAGGGAGGTTTTTGGGTCTCCTTTATTTTCCAGTCTCCCTGCAAGTCAGAAAAAATCAAGTCTAGTGTCTATGATGGTCGTGGCTCTTATGAAAATAGGACACAGCTCCATGTTTCTGACAAAGCACATTGTGTCTCCTGCAGGGACACAGCAGCAGGGACATCTCAGTCTATTTTCAGCCTCCCTCTTCTGCTCCCCTCCTTCCTCATCCACTCTAATAGCCAAGATCACCTCCAGTGTTGCTGTTCTCATTTTAACAGAAGTTTACTTTGAGGCATCAGAATGTGGAGAAGAACAAGTGGCATCTGATTTGGGGTAGCAGAGAAATAATTTGTATCTTTCTAGAAAATTTTTCCAAAGAAATAAGAAATTGTAAATTGAAAACTTTTTAAGCACTACCATGAACAAAATAAACCTGCATTGAGAGGGGACACAGGTTATGGATGATCAAGATAGATGGTGCTTTACTTGCCACACCAATGTTGATCTTCATCCCAGCTTGGGATTTTGTGCTACAAACTGGAAATTCCAAACAGAAAGAGGGAAATCCATTTCTGTTCAGAAATGCCAATGGGAACAACATGACAATGATGGAGAATTTTCTATACTTTCATAAATTCAGTCAAATTTAAATGTGGTTATTCAGGAAGCTGGGCTAGTTTTATAAATGGTTCTAGTTCCAGCAAACAAAATCAAGCCCACTGATCACAGTAACACTCCAAACCAGCTTCAGACTGTGTCTCTTTGGGCATGTACAGTAGGGCTGCAATCTGTAAGCATTATGGTTGGACACTGCAGCAACCAAATACCACAGCAGCCAGAAAATGAGCAGCAATCTCCATCTATCAGATGAAGGGAAATCCATTATCTCTATGCATTGCCCTGAGGCTGGAGTTCAAAGCTCAAGTCAGGCTCAGAACAAGAAGTGACTCAGAAATGGTGCCCAAATTCCTGTCAGCCCAGCCAGTGTGACAGAAGTGCCTGTTGACATCCAGCCCTGAGATCAAGGGGGTGATTGTACCCCTGCAGCTCGGGGTGCCTCCATCACAGCCTCCTCCAAAGCCAGTAAGAACAGGTCCTGACTGATTTAATTAAGTTTTGGGACTCCTTTTAATGAAAAGCCCATCTGCTACTCAATTCCTGAACCACTCACCTTCTCTTCTTCTACTGCCTGCCAAATAAAAATCATGTCTCTCCTGACACCAGGGAACTTTTCAGCTCATTTTTGACCTGAATTCTCGCAGTGGGGTTCATTTAGGGTGGGTTCATTTGCAGGTTCCTTGCTGTACAAAGAATTCTGAAGGAATGCACTCAGTTTGGTTATTTCTCCTGACAGACTAAACCTTCAGCCACAGATCTGTGAGGGGGTTCATCCACCCAGCCAAGATGTCCCACTCTATTTCAATGTGTGAATGATCCCTAAGGGAGGTTAAACTTTATCCCAAGTTGTCATCTGCGCATTTTACCAGTCCTAAAAGCCCCAGAAACAGCAGCTCTGATGTGCTGGAGCTGCACCTGCCAGGAAGGCTGGCTCAGAGAGGGAATCAGCTGGGGATGCAGAGCACCCATGGAACTTGTGAGGGCTGAGGGGTGCAGCCCATCATTTACAGACCAGACTGAGCCATTGGTGCCTCTTTATTCAGATCCATGGTTTGTCCTGGGGGTTCAGGTCTATTATTGCTCCTCTAATTTTTTCTTTTTATTGAAATGTCTTCATTTGCACTATCTGCAGATGCTGCTATGCCCTAACAGGTCTGGACAACTGGCCTGATCATCAGAGCAAAGCTCCCAGCTCCTCAGCCCTGGAAAATGTGGGAATGACATCTGCTCATCCAAAGAGCTGCCCTGGGGCTGCTCCAGCTCCACCAGGTTGGTCTGGAGCTGCAAAGAGAGAAGGAGCAAGAGCACAGATCTCTGCTGCCTGTTCACCTCCTAAAGCACACTGACATTTGTGCCATCTTTAAGAACCACAGCAAGATTTTGTCTGAATTCTTGGCTGGGTTTGAGAACTCTGTGACTGAGAAATGCAGTTGTTCTGTTCAATTTTATATGGACAAGTAAGTGCATGCATGTACTCACACCAAATTCAGGTACTTAACCTCTGAACAAGGAGAAGAAAAGCAGCAGAGTCCTTACGAGACACTCCTGACTGTGCAGCAGAATAACTGGAGTGGTTACTGAAATAACAATTTATATTGGAGGGTTTGCATACAAACAAAAGGAATCTGTGCTTAGAATAAATTATTTCCTTTCATGGGTTAAGTCACACAAAGTATCTGGAAGCAAAGAGTTGTCAGCTGCAGGAACTGGCAAATAGATGTGAATAACATATGAAATTTGGGGAACTTTGTGATCTCTTCAGACAATATGTGGATATGCATCACTATGCCATGTTCTTTGAATAAATTATTCCTTTTAAATTATTCACTCAGTTCTAGTGATTGTTAAGATGAGGGGATTTTGACATAAAGTGCTAACCAGTGAAATTAAAAAAAACAAACCCTGTGTACTTCTTTTTTTTAATCTTTCTAGCATTTCTACCTGCATTAACATCACTTCTTCCTTTTCAGATAAACTTGTCTTTTTCTTCAAATTTGCCTCTCTTTCCCTTCTTTCTGTCCACCCCTTTCTTCCTCTTCCTTCAGCACTGCCTGAAGACAAAACAATTCCTCTGAAGGAGATCCTTTTAGGCTGTGAGGGGATTAGACCTTGGAGCAGAGATCTTGTTTGGATCAGCTGTGGAACTCACAGGAGCCCTGTTAAAGGCCTATTAAAATTCCATGTAATACCTCAGTAAGTAACATGTGAATCCCAAGCTCATCTTTGGGAATTAGAGTGTGCAGAGCTTCCCTGGCTGCTGGCAGGAAGGTCAGGCAGACCCAGGACTCATTTGTTTGAGGAACAGGACATCACCTGACTGCTTCCTACACCTCCCAGAAAACATTGGAGTGAAATCTTGCAGAGGGAGATTGTCCCTCAGCTGAGGGACATCACTGATGCTCATCCAGGGCTGGCAGCTGACCACTGACCACAGCCATCCCAGGGGTGGCACACAGCTACAAGAGACATGGGCATCTCAAAGGAAGGCTTGGAAGATGAGGTTTAGTTCAGATTGCTTTAATCAGAAGCTCTCTGTGGTATAAATTCAGCAGAGCACCTCAGAACGAGATGAAATTGCTCTCAGCAGGTTGGTATCTGCCTTGAGATCTCCTAATTCTGCTCAGACAAGAGACACAATAAGAATAGACTTTTTCTCTGCTCTGCAGACTTTTTTTCTGCTTGGATTTGAGATCTGAAAGTCTTTCCTTTGCTTCAGTTTCTTGCTATTTTCAGTTAAAAAATTAGGCATAGCTTTCAAAATGTGCCTTGGTAAACACAATACTTATATATTCTTATAATGTGTTATTCTGGTGATCACCCAACACTGCATCAATCTTTGGGGGTACCCTTATGCTGCCAAAGAAATAATTCACTTCCTTCTACAGCAAACTGCCAGAGCCTGAGGGGGCAAAGGAAGGGAAAGGTGGGGTGAAATGTGAATTTGGTGTCTCAGAAAACAAAACCAGCTGATCCAAACCCTGTCAAAAGTAGAAGCCCATGCTTGGTGCAAGGCTGGCACTTCCAGCTTGGCATCCACTTCCATCTGAGCCCTCTGGAACTCAAAATTTCTCTCTTTTCCTATGGCATGGCCAAGGCGTCCTTTCCCTGATGTGCCTCAACACTCAGCCCTGCCAGCACTGACCTGTCAATGGGGCAGCTTGTGCCTCCTCTCACTCATTAGTCTGGGCTTATGCTGAAACCTTTTGTGGACATTTCCTTTTTTAAGAAGATCTCAGAGCTTTTTACAAATCTTTATTGATTAAGCATCAAAACCTTCATCTGATGTAGATAAGTTTAATGCTATTATCCAGATTTTACGAGGCAGATTTTATTGAAGACAAGAAGAAGGTAACCAACTTGGTCAAGGTCAGACATCAGCGTGTGGTAGGACAGGAAACAGAGCTGGGCTTAGGTGGAGGCACTCTGAGCTCTTCACACGTTGTATTTCTAATTATTTTGCCTTTGGGTAATTTCAGGCAATGTTATGGATATGGATTTGGAATGCCAAGGGTGATGTGACCCCAGGGCACTGATGGTGTGTCAGCCATAGAGGTCGTCTCCTCCACTTCCTTCAAGGATTCCTCAGCTGAGGATAGAAATTCCTCAGCTGGGGAATTAAACCATCAAAGAGATGCTGGAACCGCCAAAAAGATGCTGGAAGAAAATTTAACACTCTCCGGGCAGCTGCCCGAGAGCCACGCGGAGCTCTCGGAGGGCTGGACTACGATGCTGCGTGAATTTTCTGGATATGAGCATCCATAAAAAGAACCCCGTGGCCTTTTCCCTGGGCAGAGCCTTGCCCGGGGCTGGCCGCCCTTTCCCGAGCAGGCAGGAGGGAGCGGACACGGGAGCGGTGCCGAGCGGAGCCGCGGAGCGCACCCGCCCCCGTGAGCGCAGAGCCGGCACCGCTCGGTCCCGCAGCATCCCGCGCTCCTCCGGCCCTCCGAGCCACGGAAAAGGGCTCTCGGAGGCAGAGAATGAGAGGATTCTCCTTTTCTTTCCGCCCTGAGGGCCAGCCCTCTGTGCAGCCCTCCTGGGCACAGGGGCGGAGGTCTCAGCGTTTTCCACCTCCACCACCCCGTGCATCCCTGCCCTGCTGGGTGTCCTCACCAGGACAGGCAGACACAAGGATTTTGCATTTTTTGATTCTTTCAGCTTTGCTCTTGGCTGAGCACGGGGCCAAGAACACGATATTTTAATAGTTTAAAGTAAGCTTGTGTCTGGAAAATGTTTTGAGATCCCTCATAATAATCACAAGATAAAATGAGTGATTGTTTAGGCAGAGTCTGTAAGAAACTGTGTGGCCCTGAATGAGCTCCTGTCACCTGAGCCTCATATTGGTCACAGAATCAGTGAATCATTTGGATTGGAAAGGACCTTAAAGCTCATCCCATCCCACCCCTGCCATGGCAGGGACACCTCCCACTGTCCCAGGCTGCTCCAAGCCCTGTCCAGCCTGGCCTTGGACACTGCCAGGGATCCAGGGGCACCCACAGCTGCTCTGGGCACCTGTGCCAGGGCCTGCCCACCCTTAGAGGGCAGAATTTCTTCCCAGTTTTTAATCTAAATCTACCCTTCTTCAGCTGAGGGCCATTCCCCCTTGTCCTTGTCCTGTCACTCTGTGCCATTGTGAAAAGTCCCTCTCCAACCCTTCAGGCACTGGCAGCTATCCACCATGGTCTCCTCTGTTTTTCCCATTTCTGTGGAAGCCTGGACATGTCTCATCCCTGACTCACCTTTTTTTATTTTTTTTTTTTTTCATGAGTTTTTTCTCCCTCCACTAACTTCCCAGAAAACTTCTGAGCTACTCCCTCCCCTGTCCCCATCCAGCCTGAATAGTTAATTTGCTAATGCCTGGCTATCAGGGAGAGATCCCAGTGTGTGCCAGCTCCCAGGAACTCAGCAGTTAAAGCTTTGCAGGGGTTGCATCCACAGGAGCCAGCCATTGTGCCTGACACCTCACTGACTGCACACCACGTTGTACATTCTGATGAAGCAAATGATGCAGCATTCTGCCCTGGCAGATCATCCCATCCAGGGAAAAAAACTGAATGGGTAGGATAAAACCAGTGATTTAATAGGATGTCTGCCCTGCTGTTCTCCAGTTTGGGGGATTCATGTAAGTGAGGAGCAGATGGGATCTCCAGGGGGAAATTCTAGTCTTGCATTACTGAAACCAATGTAAATTTAGTACTGTATTTCTAAAGTGTTGTTGAAAAGCAGCCAGGAGTCTGAAATCTAGCCAAGGTTTTCACCTCTCTGATTCTGAGATATATATATATATATATTTTTTTTTTATATACATATAACTATATACAAAGTAAATTATATATACACACACTTACTTATTCATATGTTGTTCATGGGTGGGAATATGAGGTCTCATTCTCATGTGTTTGTGACTCATCTTGCTTTAAATGATGCCTGACTCTCCATTTTACCTTTTTTGAAATTAGAGAGAACATCAAAGTCTTGACCAATTGCAACTACCAAGGAAATGCTTCCACTGCTCCTGAGAACAGGCTCTGGCAAGGCTGTTGTAGGAGCCAAATTTTAATTTGTACCAGTCAAGTTTTGACCTTCCAAGTCCCCAAATCCCTCATGTATCTAAATGGATGGTGACATTTGTCACTCTTTTGTGACCAGCTGCCCAACAAAGTGTTGCTCCCAGCTACTGGATCATCGTCCCTCTTCTGCCCCTTGAAGAAGGCTGCTGATAAAGAAACCCTGTTTTTCTGCTTCCCTGTCCATATTATACATTTTATCCAGCTCGTGCAGGAAGGGAGGAATGCTGAAAACAGAGAATATTCTCTAGAGTTTGTTAGGGTTGTGCCCAGCCTGTGGGACAGTGCTGATTTTCATTAAAGCCCTCTCAGGCCATCCATAGGTAGCAGCTTTCCTCTGGCACCCTCTGCATCCCATCCCTCATGCTCCCTTCCCAGAGGTGCACTGAGTGATGTGAAAGTACCAGAGCCAAAAGAAATCTTGGCCCCATCCTATCTAATCTGATCAACAGAGAAAGAGTGATAGAAACCCACAAACCCTGCCAGGAAAAAAGGGTTTTCTTTGGCTGGGGCTGATGTTTGGCATGATATGTATCTGTGATTAAAAAAACTAATCAACAGGAATGTCCCTTGGAAACCAAAACTGGATGATATAAAAACAGGAGATAACGTGGAACAGTCTTCTTCAGCAAGGGGTGTCAGGTTGGCTGACACTCCACACTGATTTTGGGAAAAGCCCGAGGATGGAAAGCCTTGGTGTCACTATGTGCCACCCCCATTCTGCTTGTAAGGAACCTGCACAGCACCAGCACCCTCAAAGCAGCAGGGGCCTTTCAACCAGCCCTGGCAAACAGGATTTATAACAGTTGTAGTGCCTTTTTGGGTTTTTGTTTGTTTGTTTGTTTGTTTGTTTTTTGTTTGTTTGTTTGTTTTTTTTTCCCCACAGGTAAGAATCACAGGATGTGTTGGGTTGGAAGGGATCACAGGGGTCATCTGGTCCCACTTCCCTGCTCCAGAAGAGCAATCCCAGTGCACAGGGCACAGGAGTGGGTCCAGAAGTTTCTGGAATCTCCTCAGTGAGGGAAACTCCCCACCCTCTCTGGACAATCTGCTCCAGGGCTTGGTCACTGCACAGGGACAAAATTCTTCCTCATGTTCAGGTGGAACTTGCTGGGCAGCAGTTCCTGCCCGTTCCTCTTGTGCCATCATTGGGCCTCGCAGAGCAGAGCCTCAGCCATGCTCTTGTATTAATGAGGTCCCCTCTTAATTGTCTCTTCTTAAGGCTGAACAGCCCCAGCTCTTTCAGCTTTTCCTCATAAGAGATGTTCCAGTCCCTCCATCATCTTCACAGCCTCCATAGGGTGAAGCCTCCTATGTCATTTCAGCTGAAGTTACTACAGAAGTGTTAAATGTGATGTGATCATAAATTTGCCAATGTACAAGCGAGATGAAGTGATCTGGACTGGGAAATGGAAAATCAGCATTTTTCCAATCCACTTCAAAACCCTTATTTAGATGTTACTCTTCAGGCTCAGCTTAGATGACACCAAGGAGTTAAATTTGGCTTCTTGCTTTGTCCCTCCTTGCATCTTGAAATTTTTAATGAAAGTCCTCAAAAATTTTTTTAGGAAATCAATGTATCCCTATTAAACATCTTGGTTTCAATAAATCAGCATTTTCCAATAGAAAATCTGTCTGCCTATTCTTATTTTATTTTTGATCAGTGTTATATTTCAGAGAAATGTATATTGCAGGGCAGCCTCAGAAACAGGTGAATTATGGTGCTGGCTGAGATCCACAGTTCGATTAGGTTCATATTTTGCATCTGACAGTGCAGCAGAGGGGTCATTTCAGAATCCATCACCAGAGGCACAGGATGGAGTTTCCTTCTCTGGATTTCCTTCCCAGCTCGTTCTCCACAGCCATGACGTAGCTGAAGTGGTCTCGTGGTCTCCACAATCCTGCTCTGAGTGATTTCCCACTTTTGCTTCCTTTGGAGAGCCATTCCCATTCCTTAACTTCTCTATTTAAATCTGATTTTCCCAACACATCCTGAGGTGATGCTGATTTACCCCTGCATGTTCTGAGCGCCGTGCAGGATGTCCTGGGCTCTCAACCTCTGACTCCACGGATAACCTTTCCTCCCCTGCTTCCCTGGGACTGCCATGACCTTTCCTTTCCTACAGGGAGGAGACAAAAAGGCAGCCTCTCCCCTCGGATGGGGCTGCTGGCTGGTTCAGCAGATGTCTGGTTGTGTGCCACCGAGAAAATGTCACTGCCTGCCGCCAGCTCCAAGCAGGTGATTAATGCCAGATTGAGGAATTTTCTCAGCTACGTTTGAGTCCTTCTGTTGGGTGAAATGACAGCCTGGCCCTGGTGCCACTGGAGACAAGAGGAAAGACTGGCACTCCATGGAGGCAGGAACCTTCCAGGTCTCACACGGGCAGGGTGAGGGTTGTAGCAGGATTCTGGTGAGCTGGAGATGAATGGATGGCTCATTTGGGGCAATTCCTGCAGCCACGGTTCCAGTGAGGGCTTGTGGACACCACCCTTACTCTGTTTGCTTTGCCTCATCAGCTACAAATTGTTCATTAGTAAAATGTTGTTAATTATCTGTCCTAGCCCCCCAGAGCAGGTGTTTGAGCAGGTGCTGTAGAGTTCCCAAAGCATTTAGGATGGAGATGTTGCAGGATGCAAGTGGTGGCTGGAGTATCAAGGTGAGTGCAAGAGAGCTTTTGAGGGGTGGGAAGAAAAGTGCTCTGTGGGAGGTTTGATTTTTATCCTTTTAGAAAAGGGAAATGGAAAGGGAAAGGTGAGAGATGAGGGAGGAGTGAGCATGAGAAAGTGGTGCCCTCTTGAGCCAAAAGATATCACAGGAAGCCTTTGTGGGATCCTAGGGAAGCCTTGGGCTTGTGCACACCCCCACAATAGGGTGATTGCCCAGGCTCAGATACGGATTTGTCCCTTCAGGGAGTTTCTGTTCAGCCTAAAAGGGCCAAACACAATAGTCTGATGTCTTCTGATGGGAACAAAGAGATTCTTCCATCCCTTTAGAGGCTTTAAAAAGCAATGTTTGTTGTAAAATACAGTTTTTAAGCAAGCAAACAGAAGATCTCAGTACCCTGACAATCATCCCAAGCACATTCTCGACTTTTTTTCAAGTGCTCAGGAAAAAGGAAAGGGAAAAAAAGGTAAAAAAGGAAAAAAAATCAGCACCTGACTTTTTCTCCACCCTCTTCCTAACTCCTCAATATCCTTTGCTCCACATCCTCCCCATGCCCAGTCTGATTGCCTTCTCTGACCCATGCAGGGCTGTTCCTTAATCTGGCACTTCCTTTCTGCAAACTGAAGAGTTCTGGACTTGCTGGTGCTTCTGGTTTCTGTATTTTTAAATCTCATAACTTAAACCAGAGAAAAGAAAATCAAGGCTTTGGCCATCATCCCAGCCCCGTCACTTTCTGACCTCGAGCCAATCACATGAACTTCTAATGTCAATATTCCCATCTGCTAAGCCTCACAAATGCACTGTAAAGCAAAATTAATAAATTGTATTGGGATATCTACACTTACAGTCAGGAGTGTTTCTTCCATGAGTAATCTCATCGACTTGAGTGGGTCCACATTGAGCAAAGAATTACTCATCAGGAGCAAGGGGCTAAGAATCCAACCTTTAATATTTGTGAAAAACTCAGGGATTTTTGTGGAAGAAGCTGGAGAAAGAGAAAATCTCTGATCCAGGCTGCAAATATGCAGGAATTCTTCCTTCTTACTGTCAGAAAGGCAAGTAGAGAGTCACTCTCTTGTTGCTGACTCTCTTGCACACTGTCCTTGCTCAAATGAGTTTTTAAGACTTTTCCTATTAAAAGACTTTCCTAGATTAAAAGGAGGGAGGAGGAGGAGGGACAGGGACATGGTGGAATTGGGAAGCCCATGGAGAAGGGCTGTGCAACACCACATCTGAGGTCTGATTTCTAACTCTGTTGGGCACTGGAACACCAGGGTCTCTGATAAGCTTTAGAAAACCTTGAATCTCATGGTTGATAAGTCAATCCTAGAAGTTCACATCACAAGTGATGCTCCTTCATGAATACAAATCCCTCAGGACAACATCTCCTGGTAAAGTGGTGTTCTGGACACACAGGGGAAGCTTGGAGAAGAGTCAGAAGTGGGGAAGTTATTGGGGTTATAAGGATTTATATGGGTTACATGGGATTTATGGGTTGTATGGGCTATAGAGCTTATATGGGCTACAGAATTAATTTGGGTTATATGGGTTATTTGTGTTTTAAGAGTTATGTAGACTACAGGGGTTATTTGGGTTATATGGGCTATAGAAGTTATAGGGGTTATATGTGTTATTAGGGTTATATGGGTTATTAGTGTTATAAGGGTTATGGAGACCACAGAGGTTATTTGGGTTATATGTGTTACATGGGCTATAGAGGTTTCAGGGGTTTTATGGGCTGTAGAGGTTATAGGGGTTATATGGGTTATTTAGGGTTATACAGGTTATTTGTGTTATAAGGGTCATGGAGGCTACAGGGGTTATTTGGGTTACATAAATTATATGGGTCTCTGCCCTCTGCATGAGCTACAGGTCAATTTTTGTTCTGTTCAGAAGTGCAGCTTAGGATACCTCATTTCTTCAAATCACCTGGGCTATTTCCTTCCCAATTTCCCTGCTATCCCAAATTTTCAGACCTGGGTGTGTCCCCTCCAAGGAAAGCATTGTCCCATTTCCACACTGTGGGTCCAGAAGTAACAAACAGGGGTTATTTGCTATATTCCTGTTTTCACTAAATTCACTGTTCTGAGCTTTCAGGTTGTCTTTGCTGCCCCTTGCTGCTTTCTTCTTCAGAGAAATTCAGGAAACTCTTGTTGTTCTTTGCCTCCAAGCTAACAAGCAGCTAGAAATGGCACAGGTTAGTTATGTTTAAAAAGGAAAATGGTTTTCTTTTATTTACTCTGTTTTCTTCTTAATTTGCTCAAGTGACCTTTTCTCCATTTAATGTTGAAAAGGACAAACAGAGCACCAGATTGACCTGAATATCTTTGTTCTTGAGCTGCTGAACCCAGGTGCTCACTCATACACAGTTCAGCTGACTTCTCTGGGATTTCAGCCTATTTGCTTTAACATAAACAAAACAAAAATATAAACCACAAACAAACAAACAAACAAAAAACCCCAAACAAATCCAACAACAGCAGTTTTCAGTTCTTTACCTTTTCTTTCTTTTGCACTTTCACCATCTGGAGGCCCCTGCAAGAGGGTGACCTGCTGGTGTTGACATTTTTCCTATGAATGACTAAACCTCCCCGTTAACTGCAGAAATCCTTTCTTTTCCCTCCCTCCTTTAGCCCTTCTCTATTTCTACAATGCTTCCCTCACACTGCTGCTCCCACGTGATGATGTTTCCCAGGGCAAAAACATGCAGCTGCTGTTAGAAAACAAGGGAGCAAACACAATATCTCTGCAAACAGCTTTACATTTCATCCAGCCCTTTGATGATCACTGTGCATTAAACACGTATCCTATGCTGGGCTCCCCACAGCAGCCAACATCTTCTTTCATCTCACAGAGGGTACAATTCATCTGGATGTGAACAATTGCAATTGCTCTTCCCAAAGCCTCTTGTTGTGTGTGCAATCTTTAGCAAGAGGGTTTTTGTTTGTTTGTTTGTTTTTTTACCACTTGCATCCTTCTCTGAGGTCTCTCTTAAATTAATTTCTTGCCATCTTCCAGAGACCTGAGTGACCTAAAAATGAAGATGGGGAAGAGGGGAGGTTTTATTCTTTGAACAAACGTTGCCCTTTTTCTGCTGCATCCTCAGGCTCTTAAAACATCTCTTTAACAATGCTGTCCCTGGAGCACCTCCCACTATTAACCTCTTTCCATGCTGAGGATTGGACTTTTTATTACAGCTCTTTGATTTTTATGTCATAGTTTGTTTTCAATCCATGAAAGAACTTTTGCCTCTTACCTCAATGCAACCCACTAAGCTTTCCTTAATAGTTCCTTGCGAGTGCTCATCTCAAAAAATCTTTTGAATACCTAAATAATTCACCTTAGCTTGTCCAGAGATATCCATTATTTTTGCTAACATTATGAAATGCATTAAAATTATCATCATTATTTACTGTGGCAGCCTGTATGCTGGTTTGGGACGTTGTAACTCTGTCTTCAATGCTTTTCCTCTTATCTTTTCTTCAACAGAAGCAAGGTTTGCCAGCCTGTAATTCGTTCATCCCCTTTTCCACCTTTATTTAAGGACAGATACAACCCTGGCCACTTTTCAGCCCTCTGGCATGAGCTCTGATTTTAATGAAAAATGACAGGTTTTGTGCTAATAGCTCCACTTCTCTGCTCTCTCCTGCCTTCTGAAGCTGTGCCTGGTCCCAGTGACCTATAGAAAATTGATGGTCTCATGCAGGAGCCTTTACAAGTGCGAGCAGCCCCATTAACTTCCTCAGCCCCCTCCAGCTTCAGAGAGCCCAGCTGCAGGAGCAGCCTCAGATCAGGGCTGCTCCCTCCATCTGTCACTCTGAGCACAGCCTGGCCATGCCATCTTACGCTTCATGAATTGCTGGGTGGGTTTTTCCCCAGTTTTTCTCCCTTTCCTTGCCGTTGTTTGGCCAAGGCCTTTTTTTACTATATTATCTGTACAATATAGAGAGGCTGAGCCAGTCCTTGCATGAACCATGGGCTTCCAGCACACATCTTTATCCTCCATTATCTTGCAAAGAAAACTATGAGATGGACACTTTTCATTCCCCCCTATGGAGATATGTTTTTCGGGTTTTTTTAATAAATATTTTTCAATTATGTCTGTTATGTTTCCTCCTAGGGATTGAGATGGAGGGAATTCAGTGAGCCAGAAAGCAAATGTGATTGCATCCTCAGAGTAAAATGGGAAAGGTATAAAAATGCAGGAGAGTGAAAAGCTCTTTATGTTAAGCAGCATTAGTAGCACACGAGTTCCTGGATATCAAATGTCACAGGTGGACCAAACACTAGAGAAGCTTTATGAGAATGAGAGGAGTAACTCTTGGATTAAGGGAAAGGGGACAGGAATCCAGCTCTCTGTAAGTTGGTGTTTGATGTGGTTTGGATCAGGGCTCTCTGTGTGGCTCCCTGAGAAGACAAAGAACTGGATTTGATCACACAACACATTTCTTTCACCTTTTTGTCCCTGTTTTTCTGGGAGTTCAGGAAGGATGATGCCCTCAGTGGCAGCTGGTTTGGACCATGGTTGAAGAAGAGCAGCTGGCAGACAGTGCCATGAACTCCTCTGATGTGAGGGTCACCTTCTGGGCTATGAAACGTTCACCTGGACTGACTGATTCACCAAGGACAATGATCCCTTCCAGCTCACAACTCAGGGTGGATGCAGACAATCCAAAATCTTTGTGTCAAGCCAAGTGCAAGGTTTGCAAGACAGTGGCAGAAAGTCTCTGGAAACAACACCAAGACAGACAGTGAGAAAAGAGAAAATGAGCAGCTGAAGGATGGCACCAGCAGAGAGGCACAGAAAACATTTCCCCTCTTGCTGGTCCTCTTCCTTTTGTCTTGACAGACTGTCAGGAGCTGCTTTGCTCTCCTCTCCATTTCCTCACGTGGCACCTCCACAGTCAGCCCTTGACAAAGGCTTTTTGGTGGCCATTTATTAATTTTGCTATGGCCTTTAGTAATGTCATCCTGGCTCCAAAGCTTTCTTGAAATACAGTGCTGCAGATCTCCCCAAATATCCCTGGCATGTTATATGGCACCGGGGTAATGTGAACTCTCTTAAAACAGAGATGAAGCAAACACTGCTAATTTATGCCTCGCTTTTTATTCCCAACATAATTTTGATTTTAATGTCCCATCCTCACCACATCAATATCTTTTCACTACTGGCATGTGGAAACAAAAAGTAAATATTTCATTTTCCTCCCTTTGGCTGAGATGCTCACCCAGAGCTTCTGGGAGTATGCAAATGAGACGTGACTGAGGGATGCTGCTTGGGTGCTTTATGGGACGTCAGGGCATGAGGATATTGCCCACGAGCATGAGTGTGAATGGAAAATTAGCTGCACTGGGAAGTGATGTATGATTTAATATAGCAAAGGATATTTACAGTAAAACAACAGCTCACAAGGATACATTGCAGAATCGCAGGCTCTGCCTGAAGGATCAGAAGGGTTTATTTATTTCAGATATAAAGATCAGGCTTTGTTCTGCTGGGTATTCTGAGCAGGGCAGTGGTCTGTTGCTTTAACTATGATATATTCCCTCTGCCCACAAAACCCCTGCACACTTCTATCAAAATTCAGGATTTCTCATCATTTCAGCTATGGGTGGTGTCCAGAAATCCCACACAAGTGGCCACTGAACACGAGCAAAGCCTGGGAGGGGCACTGAATCCGGCCTGGCAGCAGCTGCACAGCTCCTGTGTGCACCAATTCCTTCATCACCCTTCTGACAGGCTGACCTAGTCCCAGAAACTGTGGCCAAATGTGTGGGGAATCCGAGACCCAGTCGAGATTTTTTCCATTATACTCTGCCTGTAAGGAGTCTCAAAGCAAGGCTTAGAAGCAGGCCCAGCATTGGGTTTAGTCACCTGGAAATGACTTCTTGAAAAAACTTGCATCTGTCAGGCAAGATTATTTAAGTCAAAAGAAAACTCCACTTCAGCTGAAACCTTGTGCCCAAGGGAATCTGTGACACTCACACTCCAGTGGGACAAGGGCTTATGAAGAAGCTCTGGAGACGTCTCTGAGGCTCAGTTTTCCTCCTGAGAAGGAGGAAAGAAGGAGATGGATTTGGCTTTACTTTGGGGAATCAGTTCTTTTATTTTCCACCCATTTATTGTCTTATTTGTAAAAACAGGGCTGTCCAAGCTCCAGGTAGTGCTGCTGATGATTTCACACACAACCAAACTCTTCCTGCTGCCACACAACTTCCAGAATGAGGCTGCCAAATAAACACAACCTTGAAATTTGCAGTTTTGAGAAAAAATGTGACTTTAAACAGCGGGATGTTTTCTATCCCACCCCCATAAACCCACTGACTGCAGTGCCTTGGGTGTGCAGCCCCAGCCAAGGTTCTGGAGAGACTTGAGGGGAGCCAGGATTGGGGCTGGTGGAGGAGCTCATGGGAACTGGGACCAATCTCTCTCCCACTCCATCAACTTTCCCATCAAGGTCCTGTTTTCATCTCCCCTCGTGCTTTATTCCAGCTTTAATGCTCACCAGTGACACACAGGGTGAAATAAAGCCCAAAGGAGTCCAGTCCTTGTCACAGACTGTTTGTGGGGACCCAGCACTGGGTTTGTGTCTGTGCTTCCTGTGTGTGGTGGGTCACTCTGCACCAGCAGCTCTCAGATCCTGGGGTGATAGATGCCTTGCAAATACAGCAGGTAGATTAAGTGATTAGTGTAACAGTGAAAAACATTCACAGATGGGGAAGACACTGAAGCTTTACCCCTCGTGGAGGATGTCAGTGAACGCTCAGCAACCCCTTAAAACCAAACTCCAGGCTTACAGCCAAGTGCAAAAACCCTTTGCACCAACTGTACAACATAAGGGAAGGAAGGGAACCCATATTTTCCTAAATTTCACCATTCCTGGGCTGCCTGTGCCTTATCCCATCTGATAGAATTGCATCCCACACCCAGAGCTGCCATCACCCCCCAGCAGCTCCCACAGAGGGACAGGACCAGCAAAAAAAGAAGCAGCTGGGGAATCTCAGTGTCTCAGGGAGAGGGCAGTGAGGAAAACCTCTCTGCCCAAGCAGCCACAGCCTTGGGAGTGAAGGAGAAGGAGAGGTAAAATAATCCTGGCCCTGGTTTGAAGCTGTGGGGAGGAGCTGCCCCCACGAGCAGCTTTGCTGAGTGAAGTGTGCAGTGCTGGGCTCCCTGCAGTGCTTTTCAGCTCTGTCTGTGCAGCCCCAGTGAGACTGAGCACAGAGAGGATGCTGAACCTGCCACTCACCACAGGGGTGACCCCTGCTCGGAACAGGGGTGGTTTTCCATGATCCCACCCAGGGAAAGGGTCAGCTTCACTCCACAGGAGAAAAAGGAAGATGCCAGGGGCTGCCAGAACAGAAATCTTTCTGTGTCAGAGCATCCATCCACTCTGGAGCTTGCACAGTGGGATTTGTGCTGGGGTGACTCCCCATTTCAGGCTCTTGGTGCTGGGAGGAATCACAGAATCACAGAATCACAGAATCACGGAATCACAGGATCACAGGATCACAGAATCACAGGGTTAGAAGAGACCTTCAAGATCACGGAGTCCAACCCATGCCCTAACACCTCAACTAAACCATGGCACCAGTGTCACATCCAGCCTTTATTTAAACACATCCAGGGATGGTGATTCCACCACCTCCCTGGGCAGGCCATTCCAGTACTTTATTATTCTTTCCATGAAAAGCTTTTTCCTGATATCCAGCCTGTATTNTCAGGGATTTGTAGAGAGTGATAAGGTCACCCCTGAGTCTCATTTTCTCCAGGCTGAACCCCCCCAGCTCTCTCAGTTGTTCCTCACAGGGTTTGTGTTCCCAACCCCTCCCCAGCCTTGCTGCCTCCTCTGGATGCTCTCAAGAGGCTCAAGAGACACACGGAGCACGTGTGGCACACAGAGCCCTGTCCCTGTCCCAGCACGGCTGTGTCCTCTCTCTGGGTGCCAGGGAAGGACCTCGGCAGCAGCAGCAGGGCTGCAAACCCTCAGTGGTGACTCTGCAATGAGGCAGCACAGGGGAGGGAGGCTCACAGCTCCCTAAGGGTGAGGAACTGCTTTGTGTCCTTGAATGGATCTCTTTGAACATTGTGGGGAGGGTTGGCTGCTGAAGAGCTTCTGTTCTCACAAATCTCCATTTCTTATCTGAATCTTACACACTCACATCTCTAGCACTCAGTTCCATGTGCTTTTGTGTAAATGCAAATCATGAAAGTTTTAAATTTACCTCTTTTTTGTTCCATTGATGATACTCTTCTGTTCACTACTAATTCGGAGGCACTTCTGGTTGGAGCTGAAGCCTAGGAAAGCTTTGATTCCCTTGAAAAACAATAAATATTTCCAGGATGTGTTTATATTGGCGTTTTCATTACACAAAAGAAAGGAGGAGGCTGCAGGCATGTCAGACAATAATCTCTCTCCAGCATGAAGGCTGAATGGGGAGCTGCCTTTCCTGTTTGCATACAATATCTGCTGCTCTTTCATGCAGCTCCTTTAATCAGGTTTTGTGATCAAATCCTGGCCTGTTTCGAGTAATTCACAGGGCTGGTTTTACACATGCTTTGCAAAGAGAAAATGTCAAATACTTGCAAAGCAGCTGTTGGGGATGTGCTGGCTGTGAGCAGGGCAGGGCAGGGCAGGGCAGGCAGGGCTGGGGTGTCTCGGTGTGGCCACAACATCACCTGGATGGGGAAACGGGAGAAACTGAGTGGAACCAGAGGAGAAAAAAGTCACCTTCAAAGCTGCCTGCAGGAGAAACTTGGACTCAGCAGCAGCATCTTGTGGAGCTTCCAGGCATCTCCTGGCTGCTCCTTTCCACTGGTGGGATGGTTCCAGGCGTCCCTGAGCCCAGCAGAGCCAGGGCTGGGTGCCTGTCACCAAGAGCAGGGTGTCTCTGCACTCCTGCCGTGCAGGGATTGTGCTGAATGTGAGAGAACACAGCAAATAAACCAGCCCGGGGCGGGGCTGTGAACGCTCGGGTTATGGGGTGTGAGGTCACAGCCAGGCCAGTGGATGAACTGGAACGGGGGACAGGAGATGTGCACAAACACGGCTTCTTTGAGCAAACACAGCTCCATTGAGCAGCTCGTGTCAACGGCAGGAAGGGTCCAAAATTTGGGGGAGCATCAGCACAACTGAGGTCACATCATGGCAGTGTGATGCTGTCGCTGTAGGACACGGAATGAGCCACAGTGACTCCGTGAATTCTCAGAAGGTAAGTAAAAAAAAGGGGTTTATTCAAAATGTGGTTTCTTTATATATTATTTACAGAGACCAATATGATTGGAAGGGCAAGGTTAACACCTCTTCAACCACACTGGTTAACCCAGAGGGCCATCAAGAAGTCCCTCCTCTAAAAGGAATGAATAACATAGATACAGTTAGCAAAACATCTCTTTTTGTTTACAGCAAATCGCCTGGGAAAGAAATTTCACAAACCAAAACATCTCAGACATGAAATCAGGGCTACATGATGCCTCTCTCTTGGTTTTAAAGTTAAGAGCCAGATACAGTTAAGGGATGAGGGGTTTTTACCTCGGTATTTAATAAGGATCTCTATAATGCAACAGTTCATCAAGGTGGACCATGACAAAATGCACAGACGTGGTGGATCATGTATACAATTTTATAGACCTTGCAAATGAGTATATCTAACAAAGATGTCCCAATGAGAGGCTTGAATGAGTAACGTGACCTCCCACAATCCCAAAGAATTCCCCCTAGATGGGTTTATTCTTATTTTACAGGACGTGTTTTAGAGGGGGCCTTGGTTTCTCAAGGTAGGGTAAGGCTTTCCACCTTCCAGCTGCCAGGGGTTTAGGATGTCTGGCCTAAAAGAATACCAGGAATATGCCAAAATATCAGACTTAAGGAATTATAAGCATGCCAAGGATACTGAGAATACATAAGAGGTATAAAAAAGGCAAAGAATCGTCATGGCACAAGTGCCTCACATGCTGGGGAGCTTCTGGCAGAGTGCAAAATGCTCAGAGTGACCCCACACCAGCCCTTTGCAAGGCTGAGCTTGCCAGGCTCCGACAGAGCCTGCTCAGGAGGCAAAAACAAATAAAAAAGGATGAAATTTGCCAGAAACCGATGAGGAAAAACACAGGTAGTCTACAAAACGACCCTGAGAGCTTTCCAGGCAAATTTCTGTAGGTGAACAAAGATTGGAACTAAATAAAAGTGAGTCTTTAGGGCATTGCTGTGCATGGCAGGAATTATGAGCAATCTGTGCCTATATATTCCTCACATTATACATATTAGAAATAAGTGCTTGCACCAGTAATGAGAAAGAAGAGGGGGGAAAAGGAAATAAAAGAAGAAAGGCAGACTCAGTTGTGCAGAGGAATGAGGGAAAAATGTACCAGGCTCAGATCTTCATAAAATATGAAGGCAGCTCTTCCCATCCCAGGCATCCCGGTCCTGATTCTGATCATTTGTGTGTCATTTGTACCTGGGTGTCCAACTGGAAGCTGAAATGAGCTGAAATCACTGTTAGATCAATGGATAGAGGGAAAAAAGTCTTATGGCTGCCTAAATCCCCAACATTCCATAAGGGAACTCTTTTATTTCTCAAAGGAAAGACTGAGAGGCTGGGAGGAGCTGTCTGGGTGGAGTGTGGGATGTGCCTGTAGGACAATGGTGAATGGGTTTGTGAAACACCAGAAGTGACACAAAACTGATTGTCCCAAAGGAAAGGGACAGAACAAACTCCAGCAGCCTCTTCCTACCCTGTGACACTGGGACTACAGAAGAAATGTTATTGGATTTGGTTGGGGTTTGGAGTTGTTTTTACTTGACCCATAATTTCCTGACATTAACTCGAAGTAAAACACCAATAATCCCTCTACAGCTGTAGAAATTTACCAAACTGAGGAATTTCCTCTCAAAAAGCCTCCTAAAGTAGGACACTCATTGCAGTTTATGAGGATAAGAAAAGCCATCCAGGGAGCCAGTACAGGGAAGCTGCTCCTGTGGCTGATGCCAGCTGGGCTGGGAGAGTGCTGGATTTTATTAGTATTGTTCTGCCATTCGTGTCTTGTTTGTTTTTGAACAAACCTGCTTGCACTATGAGTAAAATGTAAGCAGCATTTCTTTCTGGTTTGGATATAATGCCTAAAACCTCTCTGAAGGCTGCCAGAGACTCACATGCTATAAAATGAAGGTTCATATAAAGTGAAAGATAGAGAAATTCAGATATAAAACTCTGTAAGCATTTTTACATGGAGAAAACCTATTCCTAGCCTGATTGTCTGCCTTCAAACAGATGCTAAGTAAAACGGTTTATTTAGGATGATTGATTATAGGAACCTCACTCATACATCCCAAACATATTCTACAATCACATCTTCTTTTCATTTGCAAGGGCTGAAAAGAATTTTCATATCTCTTCTCCCCCTTGTGATTTATCATTTCTGAGGCTAAGCCTGTTATCAACATGGGTTCAGTGCAGAGCTCCCAGAAGCCACACACATTAGCATGTCTTATTAAACCTGGGCTCTGGTTGGAGCTGCAGGAATAGCAATGCTCTTTCTAAAGAAAAAGAAATAATAAAGGATCGAATTCTGCATTTATTAGCTCTTCTCCTGTCAAAAGATCCCTTTGGATGTCGACGGGGCTTTCTGCTGCGCTGTCAGGGGCCACACGGAACAATTTAGGTGGTATTGATCTCATCAGATTTAATCCCTGGAAAAGTTAGGGACTTATTCTGAGACAGTTCCACTCTGTGTGTAGCGAGTGGAGAGGGCTGTGTTTCATCCCACTCGATGGCAGTGTTTAAGATGGATCAGAAGGATTGTCCCACAAGTGCCTGTCCTTGCAGCTGCTTTTACAGGAGTCCAGCTGCTCAGCCCGGCTTTGAGCTGACCAGGTTTCAGACAGCTAATGTCAAATATGATTAAATTCATCCTTAGAGCTTGACTCAGAGCCTACTGGAATAAACAGGAAATTTTCTGTTGACCCAAGTGAGCCCTGAGCCAGGTTTTGATGCCATGAAAATAGATAAATCCAGAAGCTTTTCTCCCTCCAGATCAGGGTGTCAAGATGTTTTCTTCTCTCGTACCTGTTTGTCCATTTCCTTTGGAATGATGACAAAAAGACACAATAGCCTGAATGGGAGACTTGTCTGAGGAAGAGCATCAGGACTGGGACCAAAGAGCCTCATTTCTAAATTAATACAAGGTTAAATTACAGCTTGCTCTGAACCCCATCAAAGGCAACAGAAAGATTCCCAATGGGAATTAGCTCAGATTTTGTTAGGCAACAGAGGTGTTCATTTTACCTTTGCAGATGAATCATGGCTCCTGTGGGTTTGATTTTACAAACTCCCCACAGAGATCAAAACCAGCGTGTCTGAGATGTGTCCTCTGCATGGCACCGTGTCACTGTGCCCCAGTGGGATGCAGCTTCCTGCTCTTTACAGGGGTCCTTCTTCCAATCCATCCCCAAAAAGAGCTTCAAATGAGGTGGTGATTAGAGCTGGTCCTGCTGCCACTTCTACCACCAGAACTGAGTGCCAGGGTCCAATTCCCTCAGTGCCATGGCAGTGGAGAGGCTCCAAAGCCCTCTGGGAGGTGACATGAATTTACAGGAGCATTGACCTGTGCTTACATTGCTCCCTCTTGGATTTTATTTTCATTTTTCTTCCTGAGATCTGCTACAATTACAAGCTAGCATGGTCTCCTGGCTTCAGGTGCAGGGAAGGAATTGGTACAGGAGATGTAAATGTCTGCACATTTGTGGTGACTCCCTTGGAACAGCAGCCAGGGATGCTCTGCTGGCCAACAGCACCCAGTTATCTCTTGGGATCAGGATGTTTGCTGCCTGGAAGTCAACCCACTTCAGGAAAGCCCAAGGGTTTCTAGACAGTGAAAAAAAAGCCAGTCAGATGTCTTGGAATCAACCTGACCTGGTAAGCCTGACTTCACCCCAACCAGAAATCCATGAAGTGACCTGTCCCTTGCCAATAATGACTGTCCAGAGGAGAGGGCTGTGGCAGGAGATCAAAGCAGAGGTGGAAGGGATGTGCCTCAGCTGACACCACAGGGGAGGGGAGGAGAAAACAGTGGAACAATGCAGGGAGGCACCTTTGCTCCATTACTTTTGAAGATTTGGGTGGTTGATGCAGAAAACATTTTTCACTGAAATGACAAGGAAGAAGATTAAGTCTGGGATAGATCCCAGCTTATTCAGCTGCCCTTTCCCTGAACAGAAATTCCCTCCAGATGGAGGAGCCAGGTGTGGCAGGTGTAAATAGAACCTGACCACGCCCTGGGCTTGCACTGCTCCACCCTCACTCAGCCTGGGTGTCCTGGAGCTTTGCTGAAGTCCCAGCTGTGGTGGCTTCAGTCCCAGAGTGACACAGGGATGGGGATGCCAGGACACTGCTGTCCTCCAGGTGAGTGAGCTCCAGACTCACCACACCCCTCCAGATGCCCAAATTCCCTGATTGCTCAAATCCCTGCAGAGCAGTGCACACTCTGAACAACCCTGCAGCTTCTTGCTGAGCCATGGAGCAGAGAGAGCCTCAAAACCCAGGCAAGGCACATCCCAAGGGGAACAAACCTTGCTGTCCCTGGTTCCCACCTCTTTCACTGGCCAAGGGCAGGAAGAGGAGCATTTCTGTAGGGCAGCTCCTTCCCCCTGTGGAAATGGGAGCCCTCAGAGCTGCCAAAGATCCTCCAGCTGATCAGGGAGCTGCTGATGCACTTTGTAATTGTAATTTCTTGTTTGTTGTTTCCCGTGGAGCACAACCAGGCTGCCCAACTGCCTGTGGCAGTGAGCAGGTGAAATGAGGCATCAAGGTGAGAGAGAACAGAGCATCCACCAAAAAAATTAAAAAAAAAAAGAATCCTACCAGCTGAAAACACATTAGTGCTTCTATTTTCCCTCCTTTCCCATCCTTTCTATTCATTCCCATCTTCCCCCTACTGCTGTCTGGGCCTTCTGCAAATGTGATGTGAATAGCAAACAGCCCCACAGGCAGCTCTGCTATTTTGGATATGACTTGTAAGAGGCCCCAGAACATCCTCCACAGCCAAGAGAAACCACCTCCATGTCAGAAATTCAGGGCCTCTGTTAGAAAGCAGGAAAATCTTGGCAATTGGATAATAAGGATTTAAAAATCTGGTCATCCCATGGACTTGTATCTTGGGTGTGACAGCCAGTGGGGAGTCTGATGCCTGCCAAGGGTAGTAATCACTCCTCTCCCTCAGCAACCAAAACTTTTCCTATCCCTTTTGCCATACAACACTGGGAATATATATTTGCTGACTCCACCCTTCCATTCAAATGGGTGAAGTTTGGTGCTGAGACAAAGAACAGAGAAATTGGAATATTAGCACACAGATGATTCATCTTCCATTTCAAAGAATGCACCTCAGCCCTGAATCTTCTTCTACAGCACTGTTAGAGGGCAAAGCATGAATGAAAAGTGGTTCTCTAATATCCAGTTTGCACATGGGAATGTCTGGAGAAACATCAAGGGGATGCTCCAGCCTTGCCCGTGTGTCAGGGGAAGGCTGAGTTTGCTTTTGACCCTTCAGTCCTCTCCTCTGACAAGGTGAAGTTGCAGGTCTGGGCTGTTTTTGGAGGACTGGGGGTAGTGCTGCCCTCCTGCTGGGCATGAAGGTCACCCAGCTGCTCCTGACACCAAACCTGCTCCAAGAAAAGCCCCTGAGGGATGAAATTTCCTGTAAGTTCCCTGTCTCCCTGCCTCACAACCATTGCCTGAGGTAATGGGAGAGCAGGAGGGCGGGGGAGAAGAGGGGGCAGGCACATCAAAAATTTAATCCTCCACAAGAAGTTCAAATGCAAAATCTAAAGGTGTATCACAAACAAAATAAATCTCCCTGAAGCATTTGTTTAATGTTTATCCAGTTCTGAATCCTTTTCTTGGCAAACAGTCTGGCTTCCCTGTGAAGTGAAAGGGCTGGGACTGCCTGCCAAGTGTTTGAAGGCTTCAGAGCAGCACATGGGAGATGGTATCAGCAGGATGGATGGGAGGCACAGGCCCATCCCCTGCACCCCGAGTGGCAGGGGAGGAATGTTCATGTTCAGCTGATGCACAGTGATGGTATCAGGGAGCACTTTCATGTGGGTGCATCCTGATCTGTTCCTTTCCTGCAAGAAAAGCAACCTGGCAACTGTCTGGAGCATGCCTGCAGCTTGCCCCTTGGCATCTGCCTTCATGACATCATT
>VXBR01005560.1:911842-958008 GCA_013400215.1 Cisticola juncidis | reverse complement strand
TTATTATTATTATTATTATTATTATCATCATCATCATCATTTCTTCTTCTTCTTCTTCTTCTTCTTCTTTCCACTAAAGTTCAGCTCTAACATTTACACCCTCATTTTTTGGATGACAAAGCCTTTGTGGATCTGAGCCAAGAGCTGGCAACTGGGATTTATCCAATGGATGAACTTCTTTTGCACTTTTCTAAGCAACAGAGGGACACTGAGGATTTGGGTTTGAGGCTATAAACAAGTTAAAAACAAATCGTGTGCACATCTACATTCAAGAGACACATGCACCGCTTTTAATATATATATGAAGGGCTGATCTCACAGGTTTTCAAATGAATGTAGAGAACATTCTCTTTTTCTTTTTTTTNGCACATTTTCTTTTTTTTTTTTTTTTTTTTTTTTTTTTTTTTTTTTAAGAAGAAACTTCTTTTGAAAGGGAGGAGAAAGCAGATAAAGGAAAACAGCCCTCTCATTTTACTGATGGCTGGTTTAGGAGCAGTTATTAGTGACAACATCTCAGGTCAGGATCTTTGGCACTTGAATGTCTGAAGGAAAATTAATTTCTGCAAGAAAATACATCAGAAGAAGGGAACAGAGGAGAAAGGGGACAGATGGGCCAAGCCATGGGGGTAAGCTGGGGCTGGCTGTTATTTTATCTTTGCCCCCCAAAACAAGCAATATTTTTGGGATCACTATTCCCCTTTTCAGCCTCATGCCTGTTACTCTTATTTTTCCCAAGTCTGAGAATCCTTCCCTCAGGCCACCAGTGTTGAATGGATCCAGACAATGTCTCCTGTCCTTGTCCTGCTGGTCTTGACTCTTCTTGCCCCACTCTGGCACTGCCATCCATGACAGAACAGCACCTGGGACATCACCAGGTGTTGGGGCAGGCAGGGTGATGTGCACATTTCCAGGAGCATTTCCTGCTTCCCTTGCCTGCTTTCCCTGCTGGTGCAGCTCAAACTCCATCATCTTCTGAAAGGGGCTGTGAATCCTTTGGTCAAAGCCTCCCTCAGACAGACAGAAACCCCCTTAGCAGTGGCAAAGCCCCTCTTCCCTCCCTCCTCCCTCTCCCCCTCTCCAGAGCCCCTAATTAGGTCATTAATTCCTAAATCAGGCACACCAAAGCTGCTGCCACAGCAACGTGTCCCTGCCATGAGGGAGAAGTGGGCTCAGCAAGGAAAGGCAGGAGCTGCTCCCTGCCCAGCTGCTCTGAGTGTTGGTGAAACAGCCCCAGGTGAGGGCCCTGCCTGGGGAATGGAAATCGTGTGTTTGCCACTTGTGGAGGAAATTTTCCTGCGTTTAGAAGTGCATGTGTACATTTGGTGCTGTTTTCCTCTGCCTTCCCTCCCCTTGCTAACTTGTGTGTGGCAATTATTGCAGGCCAGCCTGCAGAGCTGAGCCCGGGCCCTGATTGGAGATCTGGAGCTGATAGCCCTCTTCTTGGCACTCAACCATTTCCTTTGACTTCAAAGCAAGAAACAAAAGATGTTTCAAGGACTTCTATGGAAAATCACCATTAGATATGATGAGGCTTAGGGCTGTTTCCATAGCGATGCAGCCTTTTTACATTGTGATCATTGCTGCAAAATGGAAATGTTCTTTTGTCTCTGAAAGTCTGTTCACTTATTTATATGTGTGTGTGTGTGTGTGTGTTTCTTTCAGTAACAGAAAAATAAGAAAAGGAATTAGATCTCATGGCAGGTTCCCTAAACTGAGTCACCTTCTCACCCTGTGAGGTTTTTGTTAATCCTTTAAACTCTTGCATCAAAGAAAAACTTTATCATAAAGGTTTGATTTAGGTGAATATTAGTATTTAGGCCATCAGATTAACAGCTTTTTAGCAGAGGGTACTAACATCTTTTCCTACCAGAGGACTGGAAATGTAATGAAGAGAAGGTGATCTGGTGACCCAAAAGAGCAAATCAAGCTTCTCCCTGTGGCTGTTCCTATCACCTTTTCATCCTCCTGTGCTCAGTATCTTCATATCTGTTACTTCATCCTGTCCCTTTGCCCCCACTGATCAGAGTTCACCTGAAAATCAATGATGCAATGACAGCGCCAGGCTCCCCCAAAACTCTGTCACTTCCCTGGAGAGGAAACACTTCTACCTTCATTGGACATGGAGGTGGCTGCTTGGGACTCCAAACTTCAGAGGACAATATCTGAATTTTCTCTTTCTGCTGACCAAATCAATTTTGGGCAGGGTAAGAGGAGAGCTAGGGGAAGGTGACAAGTGCAGGCTGGAGGATAAAGTGTATGGAGTTCCTGCTTCCAGTTTATGTCTGTGACCAGAAAAGTCAGGAGCAAATGCCACATCTGGCACTTGTATGCCCTGTTCCACCTCATCTGGCCCACTGCAAACCTTGTCCAGGCTGTTCCTGAGAGCTGGGAGATGATGGGAGCTGGGCTGAGCCACCTCTGTCACACCAGGGACCTTTCTGTCCTCTGTCCCTGTGCCTGCCTTGCTGCATGGGGCCAGGTCCTCGCATGGCTCTGGTGTGTAACCAACCCCCAAATCCACCCCAGAGCCTTCCCTCCCCCCCAGCATCACTCTCTTGGTGCTCAGCACCCTCAGATGTCCCCATGCCTTCCACTCATGATGGTGACTGAGGGATCTGCCCGTAAAAGCTGCGGTTTAGCTCCTGCTGCTTCCCCATTTGTTGTTTTATTGTCATTTCACTGCCAGTTAAATGGAGTTTTCTTCCCCTCTCTCCTCACGCTCCTTTTGCTTGCATAAAACATGATGCTGTATTGTGAACAATGTAGGAATACATTACATAAATTTCCCTTTGATTTCCAGCATGTTTCCTGCTGTAATGGAATCAGAACAGAGCAACCTCTCCTCCCCAACATGTCAGATAACTCTCTATCCACTCTCCATTAGGACAAATGTCTGCAAGCCTTTGAAGAGCTAAAACACCATAAAGCAAAAAGAAAATGTTAAGGGTGCTCCAGTGGGTATCACTGGAAATAATTGGCTTGAATTAAGCGAAGGGAAAATTTAGGCCAACTAACAGGAATAAAAGACCAAAGTCTGTTAGGCTGAGGAGTTGTCTCCAAAGCTGTTAGCCTGGGGAATAGCCTCAAAGGAAGATGGTGCAAATTTTAAAGAGCAAAATGTATGATTTAGGGAGACAGTCTATGAAGCCAGCTGGTGAAAAATGTACGGCTTTGAGTCATTCTAAGCTAGGCTGAAATGAGGCAGCTCAGATCACAACGCAGCAGAGAACACTTTGTTAGGCTGTGTGGGAAATGCTGACCTGCTGAAACTCTCCCACACTGACATTTCATGCCCTGATCCCTCAGGGATTTGCTCCACATGCACTTATCACAGAATCATGGAGTGGTTTGGGTTGGAAGGGACCTTAAAGATCATCTTGTTCCAACACCAGGGACACCTTCCATGAGAGCAGGTGGAAGTGTGTTACTCTGGTTTTGAAGACCTTTTAAGCTTTCTGTTAAGTTCTTCATATTAGAGTCAGAATTGTTACCTTATCACACTTTCTGCTGTAAACACTGGCCATGTTTTGCCAATTGTCTTTCATTGTTTACAGATTTCTAGGTGAGAGGAGAAAGATGATCGACAGTTAGCTGGACCAACGTGAGTTGAGAGGCGGAGTTCCATCCTCCAATCCACAGGCCAGATAAGAAACCTATAAAACTAAGATCTGTAAATAAACTCGCCCCTTTTTTTCCTTCCTGCTTCGCGCACCTGCGTGTGCTCGTGAAGTTCTTTCCGTGTCCACAGTGATAGAAGTGTTCAAGGCCAGTGTTCCATCCAGCCTGGCTTTGAACACTTCCAGGAATGGGGCATCCACAATTTCTCTGTGCCTCACCACCCTCACAGTAAAGAAATTTCTCCTAATATCCAGTGCAGTGTCTCTGCACAGCAGCTGCAGCCCAGGCATGCCAAAGCAGCCACAAATCCTGCTTGTAGTACCAGGTGAACTGGGGGAAATGAGCTACGTCACTGTCTCCCTGGAGTGGCTGCCTGTTCCCTCTTGGAAAGCACACCCCCTGTCAAGCTGTTTGTTTCAGGCAGAAACCTGAAGGCAAAATTCTGCTCTTTGACTTATGTTCCTTTAACGTTCTCTCCCACGCTGCTCTGGGCTGTGGCATAAAGCAGCCTGTTAGATGTCACTGAGCTGTGCCTGAGCAGGTTGGCATCCCACATGGTCTGATCCACGCAGATTCCATGAGAGACTGGGAGAAAAGCACTCAAGTGCCACCCACACTTTCTGATGCTGACTAGCAACCGAGGCTGGAAACGCTACAGATACCTTGGAGAGTGATGGGAGCAAGATGCCTTCTTTCATTTAAAGGCTTCTGCTTTGTTTCTTCTTGCTGCTGCTTTGTGGTACAGCAATAGATCATATTTTGTATGCATAAATGGGTTTTTTTGTTTTTTTCTCATCAGGAATTAGAAAAGTAATTTTCTCCTTGGACTATTAGACTTCTTAACGTGATCTCCACAAATCCTTATCTCCATCTGGTGAAGTTCCAGTTCACAGTTCTTACCTCCATACATTTGTCCTTTGTTGGCAACCTCACCTTATGTTTCTCTTACATTTCTCCTTCTGAAGACAATTCCTAAATCAAGGCTGCAGATTGAGGCTGGAAAATCCAAGGCAGGCTGGGGTGGTTTGGGATCGTGCACAGCTCCTGGCTTGGAGCTGGTTGGTGAGATGTAACTCTCAATTCTACATTTCTCTCTAATTGTGTGAAATCCTTGATTTTATTCCCAGCTATTCATACTAGTGAATTACATCCAAGCTTTGCTTCCTGGGCCTCTTGTATCTGGACATTTTGGCCATTTAGCAACTGCATTCATTCATCTCCAGTGTCATGCATCTAACACTATTAGTACATATGCTCTTTCAAAACTCTCTTGCTGTGGGACTCCCTGTCCCCTCTGCCATCATCAGCACTCAAAAATTCTTCCACTTTACTGCTTTTATCCTCCCTCCTGGGCTCGTGCTGATCAGATCTTCTCAATGACATGCTAAGTTGTTTTCCTGACAGTGATGCATTGTGCTGGACTCCATCAGCCAGGAAACCCTTGGGACCAGTCCTGGGAGTCGGGCAGGCAGACAGCTCCACTTGTCTCCATCAATCAGTGAGGGAGACTTTATGGGCCAGAATGAGGGCTACAGGTGTAGGCCACTGTCACTGTTTTAAATAAACACGATCAGTTTGCCGAGTGCTAAGCAACTCTTTCTGAGAGCGCGTTGGTAAATGTGTTTATAAAGCATAAGAGTCCAATCCATCAGCCCTCAAAGAGCCTAATCAATATATTCCAATTTGATCTTAGAGAAGTTTTGCCTCTGGGAAGTTTAATTTATTTCAACTCATGGCCATGAAAAAATGAGCAGCCACAGCAGTTTGACAAAATAGAAAAAGCGGATGAGGTTGTATCCAGCACCCGTTCCATTTCAATTTTCCATTTTACCTGAACAAATCACCCCTACGATGTGAATGACCATGAAAACTGATCAAGCAATGGAGAGAGACTGCAGGCAAGGGGAAGAGAGGAATAAAATATGGAGGGGAAATGTAAATTGCAGGACTTCTGAGATGTTTGACTACGTTAGAGGGGTCTGTGCAGAGTGTAATTGGAATGGCGTACCTGGAACCTAAAGTGCAAAGTAAATGGGTGGGTTTGCAACTGCACAGGGCTGAAAAGTTGGTGTCTGAGCAGGCTGGTGTGTGCAAACCTCTTCCCTGCAATTATATAAAACTATTTTTCTATGCTCTTGTAACTGGCATTGAAAACCCTACTGCCCATTTCTCACAATCCCAACTTTAGGAACCAACTCAAACCCCTCCTTTAAAACATTACTACAGTTGCCAAGCAAAACCATTCTGGAATTCCCCTGAGCCATCCCCAAGTGTTGATGCATCTGAGCAAATCAGAGCCAGGAATCTGAGGAGCACCTCTCCAGAAAACCCTGCCTGAAGGCTGTGTCTGTGAATCCTGGGTTTGCTCCTTCCTGTCTGAAGGTTTCCACGCTTTTTCCTCCAACTGTCCTTCAGCAGGACTGGCAGGTGAAGCCTTGCTGAGATGATTGAGGGGTATTTCAGGAAATCCAGTGTTTATTGGCAGTGGCTCATTCTGGAGGTTAAGATCACACTGCTCGGGTTAGATCAATGTACAAGAGACTTCAAAGTGTATTTAACAAAAATACCATGTAAAACAAATGGAACATTTCTTTTACTAACCCTCAAAGGAGTTAAGCCAAGATGCTTGACATGCTTGTTATTTTACATTGTGGTGTTTTTTTTTCAATCCTGTTGGTTTCCAGCAGGTCCAGCTCAGACTGAACCATGAGATTGTGTTATACAGGGATGTTCTTGGTTTTCATTAAAGATGGAGGCTGGAAGAGGAGGAGGACAACAAGTGTCTTCCCATTATCAGAGACAATAATTTTTCTTCCTGAGAACCATCACTGTGTAATCAAAATTTTTTTTCTGGCCTTGCCCTATGTTACTGGAAAGGATTTTTGGGAGAATACTCCATTCAATGCTAATTTGTTAAGAATTGAATGTACTGTCCTCAGAAAATGCAAATCAGTTGTTTACACTGATGCCAGAAAATGTAAAATCAGAAATGAGTATGTTGATTTTCTTTCCTCCAACTGCATTTCATCCTAATGTTTCTGCTTTGATGCTTCTCCCCCAATCTTATTTGATAGAGCGTCAGACCATCTTTTTTATGTCAAACATTTGCTTCAAAGCTTCTCATAGCCTGTGCTAGTTGTCAAAAAGTTGGAGGCAACATGTTTTAAACATTCAGCAAGCATTCTTCCGAGAAGAAAACCACTATTTCTAATGAGCATTTGAGAGTGTGGTGCATTGCAGAAACTGTTTTTTAAGATCTGTCACAAATGATTTACTTTTATTAGTTTTAATGGCCCTTAGCTACAGCCATGGAATATAAGTGAAAATTAAGATATTTCTCACGAGATAAAAATAGATTTCCATCAGAGACGGTGGGCAGTTCCCTCCCCTCACTGATCCCCTCTTTAGTTCTGTTTCTGGATAGGCAACCCTGCTCCAAGGAAACAAGTTCATGGTGTTATGGCAGGGACATATTGCTCTCCAAGCCTGAGATCTGCTGACTCCAGAGCCCTTTTCCTAATCATTCCCAATGCTTTCCATCAATGGCATTTACACCATTCCCACTGAAGTGACTCCACGGCTTTGCTGGGATTTGGCCATGGGACAGAGCAAAACCATAGGTTTGGTTTTTTCTCCTGTTGAACTGAAGAGTGAAACCAACATTTATTAATTCCCATTCATAATTTCCCTCTATCCTTCCCCTCCTCCCTGCTGTTCACATCCTCTGTCTCAGATAAAACCACGCTCTTCCTCTTCATGCTTTGGCCATGTTGTTGTTTCCAGATGTTGTTATTTGTAAAATGTGCTTTTGTTGTGATTTTTATCACCTCATTTTGTTCTGTATGCAGTAGAGGAGGAGTGATATAACTGCACTCCCATCGTGAGGGCTCTGCCTGGAGACTCCCTGTGTGAGCAGGGCATGTTCCAAACAGGAGCACAGCTCCAAAGAGACAATGCTCCTGTGAGGGGACCTCTCCCCTCTGTGCCAACCCCCTTGCTTTGTTTCCAGCCACCACACTGTGTTCTTCTTATTCAGCAAGAGGTTTTTATATCACCTGCAACCCATGAGAGCAAAGCAGCAGCCTGTGGTTCCTACTACAACTCCTCTGCATCAAAGGCTTGTGGACTTACTGCAGCTGGAGTTTGTTCTTTGGTTTCAGTAATAGAGAAATTCACTGCACTTCTTGTAAAAGTTCCAGATCCAAAACTTCCTAAAATCCCAAGCATCTTCAGTAACCACTTTCTAATCTATAGCTGGTTTAGAGCTCCAGTTTGAATAATGTATCACCACTTGCAGTAAAGGGCTGTGATAACTGAGCAAAGACACCAAAGATACCTGATGCCATCAGCTCTCCCTACAAAGTAGTCTTTGGATGTAATTTCCAAACTAAAACCATCATTGTTTTTCCCCCAGGTCCAGTGCAGCATTCTCCATCTGGAATGTGCTCATTGGACTGGGGCTCTCCTGCCTCTTTCCTAATCCTCAGTAATTAAGCTTTTACAGCTAGAACATAATTGATAACTTTATTGCTGATTAGAAAGACAGGCTATCTCCAGCTCCTTGCCCACAGCTTCATTGGCTGTGTGGTATTAAGAGAACAACCTCTTGTTTTCCCCAGGGAAGGGAACATTTGGGATGGGAACATGTGGAAGCAGCCAGATTGGGCTCTTGATTACCCCAAAGAACAAGGAGACTAATTTCACCAAGTCAGAGTAATTACTCTGGATTTACATCAACAGAGTTGGGAACATGATTTGGTCAAGAGAGCAGATCAGTGGAATAAAACTGAGCTAATTTTACAGGATTTGTTCTCTGAGTGCAGCCACAATTTAATGGTCACCTATAATTAGTTAATTCATTTGCTACTATAATAAATGCTTTGCAGCCCTTATAAGTGTCCATTAAATGTGTCAAATTCCTTCCTCCTTTCTTCCACACACACGCAATTTCCTTGGCAAGTGAGAGAGCACAACCAAACCAAAAGGTGAAAGGAAGGATGCACTATGAAGAGGGCATATTTTCCCCTGTCACTCACATTCTCATGCTTGAATGAGTAACAAGTGCTCTGTAATGATGTTTTAAATGCAACATATTCCACCCTGGAAAAGAAGGAGGCAAACTCTTATCCCTTTTTTTGTGATTGCTGTTTTCAGCAGAACCTTGGTGATTTAATCTGATGGAGGATCCAGTCCTGACTTTGACAGGAAATACCTCTATAGGTAAAGGATGGTGAATTAGTTGAAGGTTAATTGGATCTTTTTAATGGAAGAGGTTCTGCATTTGATCTACATCTCACGCTTCATGGTTTACATGATTGGTGACTCCTAGAGCCTGGAGGAACACCTGAAATACAGGTCAGTTATTCACCTTTCTCTTCTGAGCTCCTGCAGCTTCTCCAGCAGCTCTCTCTCCCTATTGCACCATCTCTCTCTATTGAAAGACTTCAGCAGTGACCCTGCCAAACCCAGACCACTCTGTATTTCTGGAAGGTCTGTGGTGAAACCCAGGTTAAAGCAGTTTTCAAAGCCCGTGCTGTATTCTCTCTGCATTCCAACTCTGGTTGGCAAAAACTAAGGGAACACTGAGTGTGGCCAGCAGCATCAGCCAGGCAGGGTGAGCTGGAGCAGCTTGGGAGCCCCTCCCTCTGTGCAGCTGGGCACCACAGAAAACCAAATTTAACTTTCATCCTTGTATGACGGAATGGAATGGAATGGAATGGAATGGAATGGAATGGAATGGAATAGAATAGAATAGAATAGAATAGAATAGAATAGAATAGAATAGAATAGAATAGAATAGAATAGAATAGAATAGAATAGAATAGAATAGAATAGAATAGAATAGAATAGAATAGAATAGAATAGAATAGAATAGAATAGAATATCCTGGGTTGGAAGGGAGACACCAGGATCCTGGAGACCACCAGGATAATGGAGCCCAGCTCCTGGCCCTGCCCAGGACACCCCAAAAATCCCACCCTGTCTCTGGGATCGTTGTCCAAACAACCCTTAATTTATCACTTGTATAAATCTCCTAAATCCTGCCCTAATCCCAACACCAGGCTCAGAGCATGCAGCATTCCTTGCCTTGCTGATTTTTCTCTGTTTAAATCCATGGAACAGGTGGATCAGTGGCCACCAAGCATAATCTCAAGTTATGGGCTGGAGAGTGTAACTTCATCTGGGCTTCAAACCCCATATTTAAACATTACAGACATTGCTACTTATCCACTGAGATTTCCATTTAGGAAAAGGGGGGTCACTCCCCCAGCTCCCACTTCCAGCATTTATTTCTTTCTCTTCTTCTGCTTCCCTCAAAGGAAGTCAACAGAGAGATGGCAGGAGAGTAACACAACAAACTGCAACACATTGTGTAATTGAAATGGACCATAATCACTAATATTAAAGACAGTGAATCATTCTAATCGAGCCATGCTCAGCAAACAATGAAAAACTATGTGCCAGAAAAGCTAATGCTGGTTTTAAAATGAACAGAAATGAGGCGAAATGGAACCTCACTCTTTATTCATGAAGGTCAATTTAACGTGATTATTTTTTCCCTGGCATCATAGCTTTGTGATTACTGTTGTATACCTCAGTGCTATTTTCTAACCTAATAACAGTAAAAAATAACCAGCTGGTGATGATTCTGTTTAAAGCAGAGACTAAACGCTCACAAAAACCTGCCAGTGAACAGTTGCACATGCTAATCAGACACAGCTCAGCCAGATTCCCAGCAGAGTCCATATTTTGCACATTTCAGCTGGTTGACTACATTGAGAAATTAGATTACGCCTCGGACATTCCAGGCTCGGAGTGATCCGTGTTCATTCATTCCTCCTGGGTCAAATCAAGCCCTCCACAGATCAGGCAGAGGCTTTTAATCCATCCCACTCCACATTTTCCTACAACCCTGGTGCAGCACAGGCACTTTGGGGACTCGCTGTTGCAGGGGCAGTGATGGGGCAGCTCCTCCCCGGGTGTGTTTTTATTTCAGAGCACAGAAACAGCTCCAGCCTGGCACAAATTACTGCAGGGCCAGCAAGGGAAAGCTCTGCCCCCCTGGCACGTGTGGCACTGGGAGAGGGCTCTGCCCCTGGCACTTGGAGGAGAGCTGACACCGTTAATGATTGATAATTACCAGGCTCGCCAGCCAACGCTGTGAATTTCGAGGAGCCCAGGCAGGAGGAGGGAGAAAAAAGTTAATTAAAAAAAAAAAAATGCCCAAATGTTTCCCTGCTCGGAGGAAAGTGTTGTTGCTGCTGGAATGAAGCAATGCAGTTTGTTTTGGTTATTTCTCAGCTGTCTGCAGATTTCAGCAGCAGCAGCAATGTTACTGGCATTTATGCTATACAAATATAGATCTTTTTAATACATAAATAAATGCAATTTTTTTTACACGTACTTCATTTTTTTAAATGTTGCTAAAATCCCAGTGAGACAAATTAGTAAAGAGGCAGAGCTTTGCCAGGGAGCCTTCATCAGCTCAACACTAATAACTTCTTTCAGCAGCCATGGATAGCTTCTGACATCACAGCTCAAGCTTGTCCGAAAGCTAATTATTTTCCCTGTTATAAAACAAAGGTTCTGTATCAAAGGCCCATAATGTGACACGGCACATGCTCCAGATGCACTGATTTGCAAAATAAATCAACTGTGTCAGGGTGGAATTTGGAGGAGAAATTACAACAAATTGCAATTATACTTGCAGTGGTACACTATTTAAATGCATTGTCAGTTTGTTAAATGCAATGCACCATGTGTGTCTTTTTCCAAGTTGTTTGTGGGGGAATAGAAGAGGAAAATTTCTCTTCTGTCAAAGGGGAAAAAATCTCCTTCTCCTCTGCTTAAAGCCTGTGCAGCTTCTTCCAGCCTGCAGATACTGGCAGAGCAGCTTTATAAAACATCTAATGGTGTCAGAGGAAGGTGGATATAAGCAGCAGGAGCAAATGTTTGGAGGCCATGCCAGCCCAGACAGAACAAATGAAGAGATGTTTAATAACAGAGAGCACTCAAACCTTCCTGATCTCCTTACCCTGTTCAGGCTCCTGTGGAACCACCTCACCAAGTAACACAGCAGGAGATTGAGTTTGCTTTGTTCTCCTCCTCCACAGGGAGATAATTTTCTTCCCTTCCTCCCTTTTTCCTTCCTAAGGTTCTCCTCCCTGGGCAGTGCCCACATCGTGGCCCTGGCTGACCATCAGGACAATGTCCAGGACAGGTCAGGAGGTCACTGAGGCACAGGATTCATCAGGATCACAACAGCTCAGCCTGGGTGGTTGGATAAGAAAACAACAGTGGGGAAATGGAAGGGAAGGATAAGCTGGTGGAAAGATTCTGTCAGCAAGGGCTGGTGATCCCAAAATTTCCCTAGCACTCTCAAAGCACAGCCAGACCTTGGAGCACTGACACTCCCAGCCTGAATTCCCTCTCTGCTCTCATAGGGTCAGCCTCCTCCTCTGAATCTGGGACTGTATTTTATGTTTGTTCTATTTTTCCCCTTCCTAACCATTCCTTAATTCATTTTCTTATTTTATTCTCCCTTTATCACAGAATCATCACAGAATCACTGACTGGTTTGGGTTGGAAGGGACCTTAAAGCCCATCCCATCCCCTGCCATGGGCAGGGACACTTCCCACTGTCCCAAGGGTTTCCAAGCCCCATCCAACCTGGTCTTGGACACTTCCAGGGATGGGGCAGCTCTCTGGGCAACCTCCCCACCCTCACAGGGAAGAAACCCTTCCTAAATCACCAACATTTGCCTGTGTATTTTCATCCTCTAATTCTTGCCACATTTCCTGTTTGAACTCCTCCTGTCCCACCTCTTTGTCCATGTTGTCATCTGTTTACTCTTTGCAAACACTTTTCCTTTCATTCCCAGCACTCATTTCCCTTCGATTTGTGGCTCTGTGTGTGTATATCCACATACAGACACATACATATATATACATACATAAATCTTGCAGCTTTAGCCTTTTGCATTTCAGAACTGGCTCGTCCCTGGAGTCAGTTTGTTATTCCAGTCTCATTCTCTTTATTGAGTTATTTTCTTTGCTGCTATCAGTCTCTAAATACAATCCAGTAAAGATACAGCAATGATTTTTGACAACCTGACCTTTCTCTGCTTTCTTACACTTGTTTAATTAGGTACCACATGCAGCTGTGGCTTGATCTTTACAGTTTTCCAGCCTCCCCCACCTCCTACCTGGAGATGGGGGGAATAAAAAAAGAGAGAGATGTTGTTGAAAGAAGGTCATTTTTGACAGGTCTGCCAGTAATTTCAGGTGTTGGAAGGCTGTGAGTTCTGCAGGAATGGCAGGCCATGCTGTCTGTATTTTGCTTAACAAGTTAGAGAAAACGTTTGGCTGGGGGAGGTGGGGAATTAGGTGATTTACTGGTTTGATGAGGGCTTGCAGTGATTTAACCTTCAGGTATCCAGTTTAAACACGTATCTGACAAACAAGAGGGGAAGCTGGGTAAAGATCTGCCAGGCTTTGCTTTGAAAAGCTGGGCTCTCTGGAGTAGCCAGGCTGTGGGGTTGTGTACAGAGAGGAGAGATTCCCCCTCACATCCTCAGGCACAGGAACTGCTCATGCCATCCTTCAGGGGGGATGGTAGCCAATCTCTATTAGCAGAATGTGGTAAAATGTGTTAGTTCTGGTAGTGTATGAGTTTATTCATAAAATCGGAGGGGATTTTTTCAGTTTCTGGTGGCTCAGAGACTCATGGAATAGTTTAGGCTGCAAAAGACCTTTGAGATCATTGGACCTGTTAACCCAGCAGTGCAAAACCCTGTCTGTAAGCACCACATCCACACATCCCTTAAACCCCTCCAGGGAAAGGCTTTTGCTCCAGGGCTCAGGCTCTCAGCAGGCACACAAACCTCTCTCTCACTGGGGTGTCAGTCAGACAGGTAGGGCTGAGCCACCAGAACCTGAATCCACCATGAATTATCTGCCCAAGCTGTGTCCTCCTGGCAGTTTCTGCCCAGCTTTGGCAGGAAGGGAGAACACATCACCCTTGTCCCACATGAACTGTGATTACACCCCCAAACACCATGGAATCCTTCCTCATCTGGCAGAGAAATGGAACCCAAGGGTGGTGTGGTGTCTGCAGGTGGCCACATCTTTCTGTGGACTCACTGCTGGCTTTATTTATCAGACTGCTCCTGTTTCAGCAGAGCTGCCTGCTGCATTTTCCCGTTGTCACACACATTCTAACTCAAACAATCTCCTGCAGCACCATTCAAAGCCCATGGAAGACAGCTGGAGTCCTTCAGCTCTCCTGTGTCCTCCAGAACAGATCCTCCTGTCCTGCCACAGGCGGGTCCCCCGCTGATTTCCAGGTGCACGCATTACTTGTAGTTGGGTATGGATATTATTTAAGCAAAAGGACATGACAAACTGCCTGGTAACGCTGATTAATGGGTGCCCCTGGGGAATAGTGAGGCATGAGATGAAGTTAAATAACTCCAGCGTGCATTACTCACCACTGCCACACCACCTGAAGTGTCTCATTGTGCCTAAAAAAAATGGATTCCCTTTTAAAAAGGAACATTTTTAATGTTTCGCATTAATTTTCTCCAAAGCCCTTACACTGTGAAAAATATTCCCTGTGGAAAGCCCTCTCCCCACCTCCCCCATCACCACCTCCCACAGAGCCTTGCCCTGCAGGTGTCAAATGTGGATCTGACAAGGTGAAGCAGCTCTGTGCAAGCACTGATAACCCTCGTGCCCACCCTGATTTATCCTGCCTGCTCAGGGGGTGTCTCTCTGCAAACCAATCCATTCCTAATGGGATGCAAACTGACTTCATGATTTTTTTTCACTGGGCAGAGCATTCTAAAAATGGTTTTGAGCCCTTGGACTCCATCCACAGCTACCCCAAAACACCAGAGATGCACCAATTGTGGATCATAAAGGCTGGAAAACCTCTCTGTGATCAGGGAGCCCAACTCACTGCTCACCCCTACCCTGTCCCCAAGTGCCACATCCACAGGTCCTTAAATCCCTCCCCACTGCTTCCCAGACCCTTCCAGTACCTGACCACCCCTTCTGTGAAGAATTTTTTTTCCTAATATCCTGTCTAAACCTCCCCTGGTGCAACTGGGGGCCATTTCCTCTTGTCCTATTGCTTGTACCTGAGAGAAGAGCCTGGGCCCCCCTGCCACAACCTCCTGCCAGGAGTTGTAGAGAGCAAGGAGGGTCCCCTGAGCCTAAACACCCCCTCAGCCACTGTTAACAAACACCTGCACAAGCTCTGGCCACCCAAAATTCTCTTTTGGTGCTAACACCACCCCTTGTTTGCTGATCCCCTCCTTATGGGCACATAACCTGTCCTGAACTCTGTGTGACTGTGCAAAGAGAAATAAACAGCTCCCAATGTCCTTGGGTTTCATAGGAGCTCACAGAGGAAGGACTTGATGAGTTTTTCCAATGCCTTGCAATGTGATGGCTCAAATGTTTTGTTATGCCCGTGCTTTTCCCAGATCTAGCAGAGAATCCAAGTCTTTGTGATAAAAAATATAAATCTTCCTGGTGCTTAGTTAAACAAATCATGTACTCATAGGAGGTTGTGGTTATTTTCCTTTTGATTTTATTTTTTAATTTATGGCTACTAAAGATCAGATATTTAACACAAGGATATAAACCATCATTCTCTGATTGCTTTCACAAGAGATACCAGATCCTACTATCACACAGTTCACTCTTCAAACAAAAAGATCTGTGCACGGATAAGAACCACTTGATCATTTATCATGCTCTGAAACTCAGCAGACCACTTGGATAAATAGAGAAAACAACATTTTCTAGAAGAAAAAAAATGTTCCTTTGAAATTTATTCACCTAAAATATTAGTCTGTGCTATATAATATAGAGTAATGATGTATGAACTTTAAAAAATGATGGTGTTGAGTTAAAGCAACACTGGCAGCATTCTCTTCCTGTAGGAGGAAGCCCTTGGAACACAGGGCTAAACCTAAGGCTAAATTTAGAGCAGGGTGATAATTGCTTCCTTGAGTCTCAGAAATGTGTCAAATCAGCCCAGGGACTCGGGGTCTTTTAGACCACTGGAAATCAATATTTACCCCTCCAAAATCTGTGGTTTAACTCACTGCTAGAAAAGAATGGAGGCCCATTTGTTTCCAGTGACTCACTTTTAACCTCTGTCAGTTTATTAAGGAAAAAAAAAAAAAAGAGTATTTAAATAACAATCATTCAGCTGCAGAGTCCCCATGCAGGTCTGAATTCTGCACCACCAAAGTGAGTCTGGCTCACTTTGGCAATGCCCCTGGGCAGGCTGCAAATGCTGAGAGCACCGAGTCCCCAGCCTAAAGTTAATGTCTTGTGTGATGAATTTCGAGACAGAGGAAATTTGGGCAGTCCTGTGATAAGAAACTGGAGTTTTGTGCAGGTTCTGTGCAGGTGTGAGGGTGCTGGCACACAGCTGGCAGGGCTGGCTCACGTGGGAGCTGTCACTTGTCACTGAGAGCAGAGCTGGCTTTTGCTGCTCCTCAGCAGCCCTTGGGTTGGAGGTGTGAGAGGTGTGATCCCTAAAGCCCAGAGTCACCAACAGGACACTGCTCCCTTGGTGTCATGGAAACAATCTGATTTACAGAATTCTCACATTCCTCCGTTTTATTCTGAGGCAGGAAGATTCAGGAAAAAAAAAAAGAAAAAAAAAAGANAAAAAAAAAAAAAAAAAAAAAAAAAAAAAAAAAAAAAAAAAAAAAAAAAAAAAAAAAAAAAAAAAAAAAAAAAAAAGAAAAAAAGAAAAAAAAAAGAAAAAAGAAAAAAGAAAAAAAGGGAAAAAAACCCAAAAAAAAAACCCCAAAAAAACCCAAGCCTGTGTTTAGGGTCTCATCTTCTGCTTCCCTTGCTCAGCCTGGATTCAGCTGGAGAGTTGAGGAGCCACCTGCAGCAGTGAGGGTGCTCCACTGGGATCTGATTGCTTTTCATCTTGGAGATGGAGCAAAACAACCCTTGAGCACCACAGCTCAGCTCAGCCTTGCTGGAACCTGATGTAGGAACACAAACTAGAGGGGGGCTGTTTTCAGACACTGCAGGCCTCAATAGTTCTGGGAGCTTGGCTGCTTGGTTTTAAACACCTCCAACTGGAGTGTTGAAATCAATCATTTATCAGCAGAGAGGCAGAAGTTTTTCATAACTGGCCTGAGGAGCAGCCCTCAAACAGAGGGGAATTGCAGGTTTGAGTCCTTTGCACATCCTTGCCCAAGTCCAGGCTCAGACAAACCCTCCACAATCTTTCTGAAGTTTTGAGAGATGGATGAGGAGTGTGCAAGGTCTGTGAAGAGCTGGGTTGGTAACAGAGCAGTAAAAAGGGCTCTCCTGCCTGTCAAATGCTCCGAGCAGGTTTTCAAGGTCTGCAGACACTGAAACCACATATCTGAAAATGATTGAGTTACTCCAGTAATTATTAAATTGGATACCACTCAAATCTGTTCTGCTCTTTATTGTACACAGTGATTCACCATTTATAGGGCCATAAATCCATTTGAAAGAAGCACAGCAAGCCCAGGCTGGGACCTTCTGCAGAGCTTGGGGAACAAAGCTGGAGCCTCCGGGCTGGCTCCTCTCCAAGGGGCCAAGACGTGGAGCCCTCTGATGTGGAACCACTCCAGCAGCATCTCAACACCTCCCCAGCCACCCTGGCCTGCCAGAGCAGGGCTGAAAGGGCATGAAAAACACGTGTACAGTGAAAGAAAGGCTTTGCTCCTCTGCCAGAAGTCTCTCTGTATTTTTCATGTTGCTCTCTTATCCATTCTCTCAGCCATCCTTCCTGACTGCCCTCCACCAAGCCAATTTTCCATCTGACTATACATTTTCTTGCCTTAAAGCAGTTCTTTACCAAGGATTCACTTGTTTTGTCACTTTTCCTTTCTGTGAAATGCTTTAAATTACCACACTTTGGTCACTGATTTCCCCTCCCACACATCCAGATTAAAAAAAAAAAATAATTCCAGTGAAAAAAAGGTCTACTTTGCAAACAACATAATTTGGGGGGTGGGGGGGAACCCAGTGGGGAAAAATGCTTAATTGCAAGTATTTTGGACATCCTCTTGTTTTCTGCTGCTCTTGTTCCCCTGGCAGCTGGCAGAAGCAGATTTTAGAAAATTGCCATCCAGCACTCGGAGGCACCGCTGGGCTTCGTTAGACTCTGGAGTTTCACCAGGCAGACACTGCCCAGGGAAAACATCTTGCTGTGTTAGTGATTTTGAACTAAAAATATTTGCCTCCACAAATACCTGCTGTTGTTCTTGTACAAGCCACAGTGAAAAACTTTGCTTTTTTTGAGGCCTGGATTTGTCAGGTACCGGGCAGAGGTAACAGAAAGGAAATTTCCACCCTATCTCTAGTAGCTGATGCATCCACTCAATTGCTCAGCGAAACAATCTGGTCATTTTTGCCCTGTACTGGTTGTTCTTTCTAGGCTCAACTTCTTCAACCTGCTCAAAGCATTCCCATTTTTTTAAGATCTCCATCAGAAGGAAAATAAAAACCCCATATTTTCTCTGCTACTCTAAGAAAGCAGAAGAAAAACCTCACCCAAATCCCATGAATTACATTATCCTGCTAATTGCAAAAGTCTTTGTTTTTCCATCTGTTAGGGACAAGGACTCAGTTTTGCAAAACTGTTGGGGAAAAAAAAACAAAAAAAAAGATTTGGGAGTTCTTTGCCAATGTGAATGTAGAAAGCATTAGTGAGTCTGCAGACTTGGATGAAATTCAGTTACATTTTGCACTGTGAACTTGAAAACCTCAGTTTGGCTGAGAAAATATGTTAGAAAGTGAAAAGGCAGATGCTGCTTTCCAGGTCTGTCATTCACTTTTTAAATGTATTGCTCAATAATCACTAAAACACAGCTTTCTCAGGTGTTGAAACATCTGGGAGTCAACATCTCTCTTAACCCAGATCGCTGGGAATTCTGAATTGATTCACCAAGTTTCACAGAACAGACAAAATACCTGGGCTGGATTTAATCCCATTAGCTGGATGTCCACATTTCAGCATCCTCAGCTCCCACATCTGAGCTGTCAGCAATCATCTCAGAAGTTCAGTGTTCTGCAGGGGAAAGTGCCACAGAGCAGCCGTAAAATCCAAACAAACTGAGCTTCCACACTGCCTGTGACACTGCAGGGACAACCAAGGTGGCACTCACAGTGTCTGTGCCTGAGAGCCAGGGCTGGGTGAGGGCTGGGGCTGTGTCTGCCAGGGACACGCTGGGGTCTTGATGCTTTGGGAAGGCTGACCTGGAACAGAGAGTGGACAGAGCCAGAGAATAAAGCAGAGATTTATTGAAAGGACTTTAAAGGGATACAGCTTGGGCAGGACAAGAGCCTGGCCAGGGCTACACCCAAGGTGGACCCAAAATGGGCACAAAATGGTCACAAAATGGTCACAGAATGGCTGACTGGTCATGAGATCTCACACTTTTATAACTTTAGGTTCATTTCCATATTGGGCTGTAATTGTCCAATTCCAGCTCCAGGCTGTGAGGTCCCATCCTTCTTGTTCCTCCCTCCAGCCACCCTTGTTTGTGCTGTTGGGCTGAAAGCTGTCCTTGGTGTGCAGCAGGAACAGGATTTGTTTTGTGTCCCTGCTCTGTGCAGAGCTGAGTGACCCTGGCTGTGAGCTCAGAGCTGCACCCTGGGCAGCACAGAGCCTGAAATAATGAAACATAAAACTCAATACATCAGCCTGACACTGGAATGGGGCTTTCCCAGAGTCCTGGGGTTGTTCCAAGGTGCTCCACACCCACAGCAGGACTCCAAGGGCATTGCAGCCAGCAGCAGCCCTGAATGCAGAAAGAAAAGACCTCGGCCACCCCTTCCACCTCCTCCTCACCCTTCATCCGAAAATATTCCCAGTGCTGGTGTACTCACAAAAAGGGAGGCAGGAATGCTGTGCAAAATATGGATTTGCTTTTAAAAACAAGTAATTTGCTGGTTGCTGATTGTGTGTTGATTGTATAGTTGTGTCCTTCCTCTAAGAAAAATGATCCACAGGTGGTTCAGCCTGAGAAAAAATGCAGTTTTTGTTCGAGCAATCCTGTTTGTTTCCTGCCACCACCCCTCCAGCTACCTTCTAATTGAACAAAGTGGACTTAATTTGAATTAAACTGTCAAAAGTCTTCCACTTAAATTGATTTATCAGCCTTCCTGGCTGAAATGGATTCATTTCTGCACAATATATATGAAGTGTGTGTTGATGGATTGCATTTCACAGAATGGAAACATTTTTTATGCATCTTCATTAGATTCAGCTCAGGTATGGAAAGGAAAGGGGGGGAAGAAGGGAGGAGGGTGGGAGAGGAAAGGATGAGTGAGCAAGAGCACAAGAGGAAGGGAACACAAGACAGAGAACTCCAACTTGAGAGTTAAAAAATCATTTTTTCACTGACTTTGTGTGTCCAGAGCCCCTGCAGAGTTCATGTTCACCCACCCAGGAGACCACAGTGCCTGTTTGAGACCCCCTGGAACAGCCAAATCAAACCAGTGAGACACCTTTCAAAAAGGGGCTTCTATGGAATGAGCATTGGAGAGAGGAAAATCCAAAGCTTCAGCCAGCTCCACTAACAGCCTTTCAGCTGTAAAAAACAAAGTATTGTTTTTATTTCCCCTGTTTTCCTGACCTAGAGTGTGTTTAATGCAGTAGGAACCATTTGACAAACTCAATTAATTTCCACTTAGAACAAGGTATTTAATCTGAGGAGTTTTAGATTAAGTGGGCCAGGTGCAGTTGGACTCTCTGATTGATTGAATTAAATTTCTATTCATTTCCTGCCATGCCAGATCCAAAAAATTCTTCAATAGTTTGAGGTTTCTGCTCCTTCTGCCTGACACATTTTCTTTCTGTCCTTCTGGACACAAGAATGGTGGATGGGATTCGAAAGGGGCAGCAGGTCCCGGAAATGGTTGAAGAAAATGTCACAGGCAGGGAATAGTGAAGTGGAGATGACCAATGTGGAAAAACAAATAAATTTCATTGTTTGTGGGTGAGGAAGTCAGGGAGGGGGGAAGAGGTTGTTTATTGGAAGTTCCCTGAACAGGTTTGATGGTCAGGAAAGTGAAGGATTTGCATCCAGGCAGGGCTGGAAGGGCTGGATTTTTCTGAAGGATTCATCATGTGCAGTGCTGAGCACCCAGCTCTGCTCCAGGTAACAAAACCCCCGAGAGCAAGATCTGAGGTTTCACTGAAAACCACTCTCCACCAGCCTCACACAAGACTGATCAAAGCCATCAGGAGTGTTCCCCGTGGTTTCAGCAGGCTTTGGACAGCTCTGAAGTCAGCAGATGAACAATTCCTGCTTGTGAAACCTCCTGCAGGAAATCAGAGAGCTCTGCCCCCGGTGAGTGCACAGCAACATCCCAGCCCTTAGCAGAGCCCTGCTTCTGATGAAGGTTGTCACAAGGAGATGCCAAAAGTCTGTTCCCCTTCCACCCCCTCCCTCCTGCTCTTTCTCCAGCAGGAATATGAATCAAGCCCTGAAGAGAGCTGTCAGTGAGGGATGATTTTCCTGTGATTATTGCCTGGGTGAGAGATTATGCCTTGTTTTTTTGCAAACTGCCTTATTTGCAGAGCAGAACACATTGGGCTCATGTCCAATTGATACATTCCTCTTCAAACAGCAGATCCAACTACAGAGTGAGATGCAAATTTAATTATTCCACATGTAGGAAACAGAAACGGAATCTCATTGTTAAATTTGTTCTCCTACGTCGGGAAGATAAAAAACAAAAAAAGATGCTGAAGTGGCCTGTGTGAGCTGAATACATTTCACTCCCCAGAGCTGGAGAGAAGTGAACTCTGTTCCTGCTGCAGAAGCCTCACTGGATAGAATTCTCTTTTTTTTATTTTTTTCTTTCCTTTTCTTTTCCCTATTCAGAATGAATGTGCTGCTGAAACTCCTTCCTCATTTGCATGTGTGTGTGCAATTCATGCCCCTTTTCCAGGGAGTGTTTTGGGACTTCACCACTTCCCTTTGGAAGTGCTCTCCCAGGATGAGAACCAAGCGAGTTGGGCCTCAGACACTGGGACATCTAGTCCAGAACTGACACAAATGGTTTTCCTTGAGGATTTGTTCTCTTGTCAGAGCTCAGTGAGAGCTGCTCAGGGGAGCACTGTGGCATCTGTTCCCTGCTGTGCTTTACAAGAGGGTGGGACACCTCTCCCATGGTGTTCTGTGTGTCTGCAGCTTCTGAGAGGGAAAGGGATCTTTCTGGAATCTCTGGCTCTCTTTCTCTCTCTCTCTGCTAATTGGTGCAGCTTTCTCTGTGCCCTGCTTAGCTCTTGCACCACTGGAGCACAGATGTGCTTTGGACATTACCAGTGAGAGGAGGCTGGTGGGAGCAAGTACCACCCTCTTTGGCACTGGTTTATTCACCTCAGGTATTTGTGCAGGACAAAGATCAGCAGCTTTGAGGTGATCTTTGAGGTGATCACATCCACCTCAACAGCATCTGGCTCCAGGGACTGGTGTCCCAGTCAGAGAGGAACCGGAAGGTTCCTACAATCATCTGCTGCAAGAACTGATGTGATTGAAGGGCAGCCTGAGCTCAGGGTTTGGTCTGTTTACCAAAAATGTGATCTTGTGCAAGGCTGTGCTCCAGTGCTGTCCCCTTGAACCTGCAATTCAGGGGTGGCAGATTTGTCTCAAGGACAATTTGCCAGACTTCCTTTGGATGGCACCAGGAATCCCATCCACAAGCTGATGAGATCTGTTCTGCAGGCTGGAGCTGCTGCAGCTCCCCTGCCTCAGACAATGCCAGGATCCCTGTCCAGGATCAGCCCTGCTGGACCTGCCCAGTACACCTCTTACCTCTGGATATCAGGAACAGGTCCTGTACACTCACCCAGGGCAAAACTCCCACTTTGATCTCCCTCACAGCCATCAGCTACTGAGTAACGTGAACATTTTATAGGGATGGGGGAAATGGCCCTGGAATCAGCCTGTGTAACAAATAACAGATCACCCACAGGGCAGGGGCATTCCTGGGGCACTCAGATACCCCAGGATCAGCTTTTCCCATGAGCTGCCTGTAACTCACCTCTGGAGATGTTCTCCTTCCCTGCACACAAACCCAGACCTGCTTTCCCTGAGCCAAATTCCTCACCAGGAGCAGAACAAGAGGAGAGCAGGACTCCAGGGCACTGCAGGGTGTGAAGGGTTTTGTATCCATGCTCTGCCTTGGCAGGGGCATTTTGAAGAGGATCCCTCTCCTGGAGTGTGAGCAGGAGGTGAGGGGCAGGTGTCTGTGGGTTTTAAACACGGATCATTCCTGTGGTGTGTTTGCAGCACAACCCCCTGACAGAGGCACAGGTGAGGGGTGAAAAGCTGCAGCACAAGGGTAGCCAGAGGCAAGGATTTTTTAATTGGTTTTTACACTGGAAAAAGAGTTTGTGGCCACACTTGTAGCTCAGGGGAATCCTTAACTCAGCCTTGAATAGCCTGAGCCTGCTTACCACAACAAGGAATAGAATTAGCCAAACAGAGCAAATAAACATTGGGTTGCAGCTAAAAGAACATCATTTTCTCCCAAATTCTTTCTATGTTTACCATATTAAATGATCAAAACATTTGCACTGGATCAGACTGTACAGATGGAGCATTAAAGGTCAGCTGTTAACCTGCAGAAGCACAGAGGCTCCCCACTCCCTTTAAGATGATTCTCCATCCTGAATGGGTCCCCATGGAACTCCTATAATAACATTAATGCTCCGAGTGGCCGTGCAGCAGCTCTCATTTGCACTGCCTGCAACCTCTTCATTAAGACTCAAACTCCCACTCCAAGGATGGGTCCTGACTTTCTGATGGCACTTGGACAGCTGGGGAAACTGAGACAAGAGGATATTAAATTCTTTAAATTAAAAAAAAAAAATAAGATCAGTCTCAAATTCCTAATTCTCAGCCTCTTCTTCCAGGCTTCAAGTTTATACACAGTGAAATTTGTATTAAATATTAAAAAAAATCATGGAACTGTGAAATTTTATGGATTGCAGGACTCTTCTGACTACATTGTTCAGATGTATTTCAGTAATTGTAAAAGAATTAAAATGTAAATATCTTTGATTCTTGAAGGAATAGGAAAATGAGAGGCAATGAAGATCAAGGTGTTTCTCATGCTCGTATTCACAGAATCCAGGCTGGCCTGCCCTTGGGGGCAGCTTACAAACTAAAATCTGTGTTATTACTTCACCCCTTTGGGACAGATAAGAACTCTGTGCCAGGCTTGATCCTTAGAGCCTGGCAGGGTCATGGATTTGTTTACATTTGGGTTCAGGAGAGGATTTAAGTCCCTGTTTATCTTGCAGGCTCCTGGCAGATGCACAAACTCCCAGGTATTTTTCAGTGCAGGATGAGCCCCTCAGTGAATTAAAGGCTCCTTACATCCCCACAGCAGATGGAAGAGGTGAGAGCCTGGCCCCACCTTCCCAACTTGCTAATGGAGCAGCTCAGCTGGAATCCAGATGTTGCCGTGCTTGCCTTTAATTCAGAAGGAGCCAGGAGTGGAAGGTTTGAGATTTAGAGCATATCTGTACTCACAAGACTATGCAAATCATTTATTCCTCTGGCTTCAAGCCTGAGCTTGGAGGTACAATATAGGTTAATTAAAGACACAGGAGAGTGTGGGGAAGATGCACAGATTGGACCAAGCAATAGTGATTGGCCAAGGCTGAGGAAAGAAGTCCCACGTTGATTCCTGGAGAGAAAATCAACACCACAAACCAGCNTTTGCTTTTGTTTTTGTTTTTTTCCTGGGAGGAAAAGCACAGCTCTGTGCACTCTGCAGAGCTGCTGCAGGAGTGGAATGGACCCTGTTGATTGTGGTCATCTCACGACTGCAGCAACAGGGGAAACTGGGATAAATTCCTGTGTGTGCTCTGGGTCACTCCCAGCTTGGGCCATCCTGTGGCTCTGTGGCTCTGTGTGTCCCTGTTCAGCCTGGGAATGAGTCCCAGAGGGAAGCAGGTTTGCCACTCCTCTGACAGACAGAAATCCTGATGGGATGGGATGAGCTTCTGGAGAAAGGGCTCACCCACACACCTTCTGCTCCTTGGTTTGGGGAAATCACTGGAAATTTGGGAAGGGATGCTGGGGAAGGAGTCAGGCTGAATGCCCCAATATCTCATCCAAGTCTCAAATAGTGGTTCCTGCATGCCAGGACTGTTTTGCCTCTTATTCACATGTCTGAGGCTCAGCGAAGGAATTGGTATGAAATTGTTGTTCCTACCACTTCTACAAACACTAAATCTTGCTTTGTTTTTCCTATTTTCTTCTGTTCATTTTTTCTTTAATAGCCATCCAGGCTCCTCTACTGAAGCCATAAAAAGCACAGGTTATGAAAAGCAAAAGGCAAAGGCTGTTTCCAGGCAGAGGAATGTGTCTCTGGATGTGTTTGTGGACTGAGCAGCACAAGAGGGGACCCCATCCTCAATATGTTTGTAGGATGCATCACACCACAGAGACCTGAATGAAGCCCTCCAGGCACAACTGTAATGTAAATATTAATTAACATTAACGATCTGTGGCCTTGCCTGTCAGCTGGAAACCAGCAAGGCTGTGTGTGGCTGAGGATATTAATTTGGTTTTGGAGCCCTGGAAGCAGAGGGAGTGTTGGTACAAGGAGCAGAGTGGCTTCACCCTGCTCTGCCTCTGGGTCACCTGCAGGGAGGGAAATCAGGACTGGGATGGGATTTTGGGGCTGCTGCAGGGAGCAGGGGAGGCACAGGTGTGAGATGGGCTCTGTGCTGAGCTCTGTGCCCCGCTGTGTGCTCCTCACATTCCAGCTCCAGGCACTGTGCCACGGATCCAGCGTGCTGGGAGGAAGAGTTGCACTTCCAGGAGCATCTCTCACTGCCTGGGCAGGGCTCTCCTGGCTGTGCCTCTCCTCCTGCAGCCCTGGGGGCTCCAGCTGGAACATCTCAGCTCCCCACCTGCTCCCACTGTGGGGCCCAGTTCTCAGCAGCAGCACCTCGCCTGCTCTCCGTCCCTCCCTCTCTCTGCAAGCACCTCCAATGAATTATTAATTGCAGCTCGTCCAATTAAAGGGCTCCTGAGTGTTAATAATTCATGGCTGTGGTTGGCTGGCAGGCTGTGCAGCACGAGGGCTGGGGCTTGGGTGAACAGAGAGGAGTGAAGTGCAATAAAGAAAGGAAGAAATCAATAGTGGAGCACAGGCTGCACACATCCAGGAGACTCTTTATTATATCTGAGAATTGCTTTCTGTGATTGCTGCTATCATTACTTCTGTATTTATTTTTTAACGACTCGTCCATCACGAAGCCCGAATACATAACAAAAAAAAAGGCCAATTGCACTAAACCAGTTAAATTCTTTAAATGCCTGGCACTGGGTGAAAGCAGTAATGAGCTCATTTTGTCTCTGCTCCCACTTACAGTGGAAGCTCCCTCATCCAGGAGCCAGTTTCATTGCTCTCTCTGTAGGTTAGGACAGATCCACTGCTTTTCCCTCTGGAAATGGACCCATCAGTGATGCTCATGGGAGTGACCTGCAGCTCAGCAGCTCTGCTGTGAGCACATCAGGCAGCTCCCAGGACCAGGGAATACCAGCAGAGTATTCAGAAGAAGCACGAGTGTGGTGCTACTGCAAAACCAACATTTATCACAGCAAGGAAGAAAGGAAACAGGACTGGAAACCTCTCCCAAGATCTGAGATGAGCTGGCTTCAGGGAGAGGGCTGACAACACAGTCTGGGATGAGGGCCATGGAATCTGTGCATGTTAGAGGGGACACAGCTTCCTACAGGGCAGATCTGAAACGTGAGGGATGGGACACTGCAGATTTGGGGATGGGAGCACAGGCACAGGCACAAATGCAGGCTGGCAGCTCCCCAGGCTCCTCACTGGCTCAGAAAGAGACACCCAGAGAATGCAGGGCTGGAGGAGAAAGCCAGAGGAAATCAAACTAAAAGTAAGATTCACCTTTTTCTGCCAGTGATGGCAGCCCACTGAAAAGAGAAGCTCAGTGAGGCTTTCCACAGGGGTGTGTGGAGAGGGAAATCACACTGAGACTCAAAGGCGTGGCTCAAACACAGGGTTTGCAGCCAATAACCAGCCCAGTAAACTGCTGAGGACTCTACTGAGCAGGAATTCAGCTCCAATCAAACCCCTGTGTCCACAAAAGTATTTTGTCTTTCTTTCACAGGGTCTTACCCTCCTTGTATAGCTTGGGGACCATGAAGTGACAGCCAGACAGCTACTGGGGAGCTCTTCTTTGTAGCCTCACCTGGTGGGGATATTCACTTTTAAACCACATTTAATGGAAGCCATAAAACACCCATTGCTAGTGTGAGGTACAAGCACTGTGGGTTGTGAGGGGATTTGAAAAGAAATCCTGACTTTGTGCAGCATCTGCCACAGGACTTCAAACCAGGGCTTTGCACCACTCTGCAAATGCAGAATATTGATGGAACACCCGTCCTGCAAGGCAGTGTGATGTGACTGAACCACACATTTCAAAACTTCTAAGAACTTGGAAAATAATAGNGTTTGGGTTTTTTTGGGTTTTGGTTTGGTTTGGTTTTTTGGTGTGTTTTTTTTTGTTTTGGGGTTTTTTTTTTGTTTGTTGGTGTTTTTTTTGTGTGTTTGTTTGTTTGTTTGTTTTTTAATGCAAGTGATTTTAGTGCTGATTTGAAAACCCTGAGGAGAAGGTGGAGTTCAGTCTTCACGGCCCATTCAGTCTTTGGTCTCTCTCAGCTGCAATTTCCAATTAGTGCTAATTTGATTGTGGTTTCTGTGGTGTGGGACCTTTTGCACCCAGCTGATTTGGGGCTGCCCCAGCCCTGTTTGAACGTTTTGCTCAGCCCCAGCTCCTGGAGGTGTTCAGGCTGCCATCCATTCACTCCTCATTTCTGTGTCCCAAAGTCACATCCTAATTCCTGGCTCCAGATATGAAATGCACACTCTGTGTGTGCCAAATACCACCAAAATAAGGCCACAAAACTATAAATTGGCACAAAAGGAGGGGACAAATCCCATGGAACAGCAAGGGTTACTCAGTGGAGAGCTCTGGGTGGCTGAGGAGGCACCTCTGGCCCAGCTCCTTGCATGAATGGCTCAATAATCAGATGCTGAACACACTCAAGGGAAAGGGCAATTAGTGAGGGTTATTTTGATATCTCAGGAAGAAGAGAGGACAAGGGGGATGTGGGCATTGCCATCCCAGGCAGGGGAACCAGCTCCTCTTTGGGGACAGGATCTGGCACGTGGCACACACCCCTGCCAGCCTCCCCAAGCCACAGCTGCACCCTCACACAGCTTTTCCTTTAAAAAGGAAAAGGGAATTATGGACATCATTTCCAGGCTTTTGCAGTATCTCAGTTTGTTCCCTGTGTACTCAAAGATCAATTCCACAGAATGAAACCAAAGTGAGCTTGTAACATCTCTGTGCTTGTAAACAAGAACAAATTCAACAGAAAATAGCAGAAGACCAAATTTCTACTTTGGTTTTTTGGTTGTTTGGGGTTTTTTTACCTTTTATGATATTTTCATAGGGGAGAATTGATCTTACCTCAACTCTGGAGTTGAGTTTTTGGAAAAAAACTCACTTTCAGCTTGTAATAAAAAGGTACAGAGTGAGCACAGATGATGCCCCAATTCCAAACACCTCTCTGGCAGCTCCAGTGCAAATCCAGCTCCCTTCCAGCACTGCTTTGCACAATGTGATTTTCTACCTGATTCTCTTTCTGCTGCTTGCTTTATGTGTCTGTTAATACATAAGTCTGTTCTTTTTTATCTGGCTTGTATTTTTGGTTTGGTTTTTTTTTTTTTTCCCCTTTCCCTGCTTAGCTCTAAACTGCAGCACACGCACTGTGCTTTCAGCTGCCTGTGATCTGTCAGCAGGCCCAGGAGCTTAGTCTGAACAGGCTATGTAAATATTGTCTCAAAATTACAAATATTCAGAGTGGCAGTAATGTATGGGGCTTTTGTTAAAGCATCTTGTTTCATGGGTTTAAGCACAAGGCTGGGAAGCACGGAGATGTTGATGTGTTATTTGTACAAGGGGCACACACTCACGTGTACACAAAAGCACAACATTGTACAAATAGCAGTTCAGGCCATAAATACCCTGGCAAAATTGCTCCCGAATCAAAACAAGCCCCAAAAGAGACATGATGGAAATGAAGTCAGACTGCATTGCTTTCGGGGCACACACCCTGCTTGCTGCTTTTTTATATTTTATTTTATTTTTTTCCCCTCTGAAAATAAATGGAAAACTCCCCGTGCTGAGGAGCCTATTCTGGATCGACACATTTAGTAACAAAATGTACCTTTGTATCTAAAAAATCTGAGTGCCATGAATATTTAACGTGGGAGGAAAGAATGATTTTGTCAGTGTGTAAAGCAGTCCCAGAGAGGCTCGAATTCTGCCTGGTTTCTATTAACTCTCCTTCTCTGTAAACACACTGAGTCATTTGCTGCAGGAGAGGTGTGTGAGCACCGCCAGGGAAAGGCACACGGGCAAGAGGAAAAATCCCCACTGCCATGCAAAGGCTGAGAAATGGATTGGCTGGGCAAAGTGCTGCCTCCAGCCCCAGCCCTGCCTCTGCACAGCCAGCCTGAGCTGCAGGTTTGAGTACAACAGCAGCACAAATTGCATGTCTAAAAAAAATAAAAATAAAAATAAAATACATATATATATGTATATATATTTAAAGCCTGCCTGTTTAGGCCCACTGACCAGCCTCCCACAGGGTAAATCAGAGCCCCACAGACACCCAAGGGGAACCTCACATTGGTGAAAATGTGAGTGAAAATAGCTTTCCTCTGCTCGTCTCAAGGTGCTTCACACCAAACATGTTCCCTGTGGGAAGATGTGGGGGTGATTGGGGTGTGATGGGCACCCAAGGACCTTGTGAGCCACGTGAGCATCATGAAACCTCCAAGCTGCAAATAGAGAGGCAGGACCTGTCCCTGGTTTTGTGGCCCTGGCTTGGGAAGGCTCTGAACTCAGGCAACCACATCAGTACATGTTGAAGCTGAAGGCAGCAAACCCCTTTGTTAAACATATCTGAAGAATCTGGCTGTGCATTAGAGCACCAGCAACTTCAGTTTGTTGTTCTCCACTCTGATTTTCTCTGTATTTGCTGAGATCACTCTGCATTTCAGATTCCTTAGTCCAGCCCTTGGACAGCAGCAGGGCTGGGGAGGTGCAAATTTAAACCTCCCTGAGATGAGAGTGGGATTACTTTTGGGCAATGTAGAAAGGGGGATTAACCTGGGGAGAGGAGGCTGCTGCTGCCTTCCCTTCCCCACTCTGCACCAGCACCTGCCAGGGTGCCCAGGGTACAACAGGCTTGCAGGATTTGCTCCTTCCATCTCTCCATAACTCCAGGTTTTGTACCACAAGGCACACAGTGCTCACATACTCTGCCTGGCCCAGTTGTGCTGTTCTGCAAAAGGAGCTGGTTTGGCATTAGCCAGCAGCTGAGAATTTTATCCCAAGTTGCTTTTTTCCTTCCTGTCTCTACCATGCAGGTGCCTGGAGCAGCCTTTGAGATGGGCTGCTGGTACCAGGCTGCCATCCAGAGGGGAAAGACACAGTGCTGGGAGCACCAGGCACTCACTGGATAAGGCACTAAAGGCTCAGCTCTGGTCAGGAAATCAGAACCAGAATTTACAGCTGGGGCAAGGATGGGTTTTTGAGAAGGCTCAGATGTTTAAAGTAATTTTCAAGATCCTGCTGGCTTGAAGCAAACACTTGTTCCAGAATCCCTTCTGATGAAAATGAAGATCATGAGCAGCAGCAAAATTTGCAAATGCAAGAAATAACAATAATTGTTGCACATGGCACTTGTCACTGCTAGATTTCAAGCACTCTGGATCTTTACAGCTCTGCTCTCTCTGCTTTGGGGGTAATAACTCATTGTCTGCCCACAGACTTAAACTTTTCCTGTGTAGGATTCCAGCCCTAACCCTGGACTGTGCAATTGGGGCTTTCCAGGCAGAGGTGGCCAAAACTGTGTCCAGGACACAGAGGAGCTGTTTGAGCAGGGCCTGCTGGGTGTCTGCTCCCCAAACCCCCAGACCATGTCCCTCAGTGACCATCAGTGAATAAGGACACTCCAGCAGGACAGACAAACCCACACATTCCACACCCATCAGCCTTTCCACCCGTGGGCTCTGTGTGTGTGTTCATATTTACAGCTGGACACATCTGTGCAGCATTCAGGACCTCTGAGTTGTGTCCATATGAACATGTGCCAGTGTACCTATTACACATAAACACAGATCCAGCCCCTTGCTCCCTCCAGAAATGCAGTGTGATCAATAACATTTCTAGTGCAGGGGGTGAGCAAAATGCCTTGTTAAACTAATAATTGCACAGGAACCAAATCCTTTCTAATAAAATCTTTTAAAACCTTTTCTAAAATTTCTACTCTAAGGCCACTTTGCCTGTGAGACCTGTAATTATCGAGAATGGAAAGAAAGGAGCATAACTGGCCTCTTAGCAGCTGCCCAATGGACATAAAAACGGGGCTGCACTGAGAAAGTGGCCCCTGTGGAGTCTCCTGATTGAGACACAAACCTGTGGCTGGTGCTGTCCATCTCCTCGCAGGGTTTATAATTAAAGCTGTGCTGCTGTTTATATTCCAGCAGCAGCTGAAAGCCCCACTGCAAAAGGTGCTGTGCAAACAGAGAGGCAGCAGCCCCGCTGCAGAGGATTTACAGCCCTGAGAGATAAAGTGTGTAGGGGGGAGGGCTGTGCAGAGGGGTGAGGAGGAAGGAGGACAGCGAGTCCTTCAAGGCTGCATGTTAACACAAGAAAAAAAAATCAGGGGCCAAGCAGCTGCCACTCAGCCTCTCAGATTTAATCTCCAAGCAACACACGTGCAGCGTGACCCAGGCACATGCATGTTGTATTTATGTGTGTGATCGTCCTACAGGGCAGCAGTGATGCCTCAGCTGACCCAAGGTGTTTTGGTGCCTCTCAGGCTTTACCTGACTGCAGGGATCCCCTGAGTGATGCAGATTTGGAGGAGAGAAAACAGCCTTGCCCCAAGCATGGCTGCAGGAAGGCTGGAGCTGGGGCAGGGCAGCTGCTCTGTGCTGCACTTGCAGGACCTGCAGGTCCTGCCAGGACCAGCAAGGCAAGGGGAATCTGGGAGGTCTGTGCCTGTGGCTGCCAGAGCAGAGGATGCTGACACAGTCTGGGAGTGCTGGAGAGGAGGAACCCCCAGGCTGAGGGTGCTGCTGTGCATCTCCTGCAGCAAATCCCATTGCAGCAGCTGCAGGGAGGATCCCTCCCAGCCAGGGCCTTGTCCACAGCACCACCCTGCCTGCACTCCCTGGAAAATCCACCTGTGAATGAGGCACGATCTTCCCTGCCAAGGCCACTCTTTCTGTGAGGTTTTCCTTTCTCTGGGGAGCATCCATCCCAGGCAGCATCAGTGCTGCAGGGAAGGAAGGCAGGAACCAGGAAAGTTAGCGAGCCGTGGGCTGTGTTTGGTTAAACAGAGTCTCCAGGCTTCCAAACTAATGCATATGGAAGGGGGTGTGATGTGGGGACACTCAGCTTCCTTCCTCCGAGTTAATTAACCTCCCTCACCCCCGTGCTGTTACAGACACAGGCACTTCTGCTGCATATGTCAAGGGCATAATTAGCACAGGCTGAGCAAACCACACTCAGGATGGGAACGTGCCTGCAGGATGGACACAAGTGACAGGGGCAGGGACAGCCAGCCCGGGCATGGGGACACGGCGTGGCAGGGCTGGATCTGCTGCTGGATGGAAAGAGAAGGGCTGCCCTCTCTCCTTTTCCTTCATCTGCTCTCTGCTGCGGGGCTGCAGCCACCAAAGGAGAGCAGATTCACTCCTGGAGGGTGATAAGGGTTAGGAGCAGATCAGTGAGGGAGAGAAGTCTTCCTCAATTTCTATTCCTCTCAGACCCTCAGTATTCCCAGAGGGCAGCACCTTCCTCCCTCATTCAGATGCTCAGGGAACCCTTCTCTGTCACAAGGAGAAAGTCTGCACCCTCCCTGCCCCCTCTGCATCTCTGCCCAGCCCTNGTGTTCATATTTACAGCTGGACACATCTGTGCAGCATTCAGGACCTCTGAGTTGTGTCCATATGAACATGTGCCAGTGTACCTATTACACATAAACACAGACCCAGCCCCTTGCTCCCTCCAGAAATGCAGTGTGATCAATAACATTTCTAGTGCAGGGGGTGAGCAAAATGCCTTGTTAAACTAATAATTGCACAGGAACCAAATCCTTTCTAATAAAATCTTTTAAAACCTTTTCTAAAATTTCTACTCTAAGGCCACTTTGCCTGTGAGACCTGTAATTATCGAGAATGGAAAGAAAGGAGCATAACTGGCCTCTTAGCAGCTGCCCAATGGACATAAAAACGGGGCTGCACTGAGAAAGTGGCCCCTGTGGAGTCTCCTGATTGAGACACAAACCTGTGGCTGGTGCTGGCCATCTCCTCGCAGGGTTTATAATTAAAGCTGTGCTGCTGTTTATATTCCAGCAGCAGCTGAAAGCCCCACTGCAAAAGGTGCTGTGCAAACAGAGAGGCAGCAGCCCCGCTGCAGAGGATTTACAGCCCTGAGAGATAAAGTGTGTAGGGGGGAGGGCTGTGCAGAGGGGTGAGGAGGAAGGAGGACAGCGAGTCCTTCAAGGCTGCATGTTAACACAAGAAAAAAAAATCAGGGGCCAAGCAGCTGCCACTCAGCCTCTCAGATTTAATCTCCAAGCAACACACGTGCAGCGTGACCCAGGCACATGCATGTTGTATTTATGTGTGTGATCGTCCTACAGGGCAGCAGTGATGCCTCAGCTGACCCAAGGCGTTTTGNAAAAAAAAAATCAGGGGCCAAGCAGCTGCCACTCAGCCTCTCAGATTTAATCTCCAAGCAACACACGTGCAGCGTGACCCAGGCACATGCATGTTGTATTTATGTGTGTGATCGTCCTACAGGGCAGCAGTGATGCCTCAGCTGACCCAAGGTGTTTTGGTGCCTCTCAGGCTTTACCTGACTGCAGGGATCCCCTGAGTGATGCAGATTTGGAGGAGAGAAACAGCCTTGCCCCAAGCATGGCTGCAGGAAGGCTGGAGCTGGGGCAGGGCAGCTGCTCTGTGCTGCACTTGCAGGACCTGCAGGTCCTGCCAGGACCAGCAAGGCAAGGGGAATCTGGGAGGTCTGTGCCTGTGGCTGCCAGAGCAGAGGATGCTGACACAGTCTGGGAGTGCTGGAGAGGAGGAACCCCCAGGCTGAGGGTGCTGCTGTGCATCTCCTGCAGCAAATCCCATTGCAGCAGCTGCAGGGAGGATCCCTCCCAGCCAGGGCCTTGTCCACAGCACCACCCTGCCTGCACTCCCTGGAAAATCCACCTGTGAATGAGGCACGATCTTCCCTGCCAAGGCCACTCTTTCTGTGAGGTTTTCCTTTCTCTGGGGAGCATCCATCCCAGGCAGCATCAGTGCTGCAGGGAAGGAAGGCAGGAACCAGGAAAGTTAGCGAGCCGTGGGCTGTGTTTGGTTAAACAGAGTCTCCAGGCTTCCAAACTAATGCATATGGAAGGGGGTGTGATGTGGGGACACTCAGCTTCCTTCCTCCGAGTTAATTAACCTCCCTCACCCCCGTGCTGTTACAGACACAGGCACTTCTGCTGCATATGTCAAGGGCATAATTAGCACAGGCTGAGCAAACCACACTCAGGATGGGAACGTGCCTGCAGGATGGACACAAGTGACAGGGGCAGGGACAGCCAGCCCGGGCATGGGGACACGGCGTGGCAGGGCTGGATCTGCTGCTGGATGGAAAGAGAAGGGCTGCCCTCTCTCCTTTTCCTTCATCTGCTCTCTGCTGCGGGGCTGCAGCCACCAAAGGAGAGCAGATTCACTCCTGGAGGGTGATAAGGGTTAGGAGCAGATCAGTGAGGGAGAGAAGTCTTCCTCAATTTCTATTCCTCTCAGACCCTCAGTATTCCCAGAGGGCAGCACCTTCCTCCCTCATTCAGATGCTCAGGGAACCCTTCTCTGTCACAAGGAGAAAGTCTGCACCCTCCCTGCCCCCTCTGCATCTCTGCCCAGCCCTCAGCTCCCAGCACCTCTGCAGAGAGCACCCCAGCAGCCCCCAGTGACCTCAGCTCCACATTCCCATCCCTGGGGACACTGACACCTCTGCCGTGGGGAGAAGGGACTCCTTTGGCAGGGAAGGCTGAGGATAGAGGGAAAGTGCCCTGCCTGAGGCAGGAATGCAGGGATGCATCCCTGGGGAGGTGTCCAGCACTGCTCACAGTGCTCATGTCATGGGACCACTGCCCCCACTCCTCAGCCTCAGTGGATCCTTCCATGCCTGCTGATCAGTTCCATCCATGCTGGCTCCTTTCTCCCATCCACCTCATTTATTGCCTCTCCTGATACTCCTCTCCCATGGATTTCAAGCACCCTGGGGTGACCTTGCTCCACAGCTGAAGATCCCCAGGGATCTGTCATGCACATCCCTGTGAGTGGAAGATGTGAGAGGAACAGGAATGTGATGATTCCTCCTCTGCAGCTCCCAGCTCCTGCCATTGCCTCCTCCCTTCTGCCCAGAAACCACAATACACACATGCAAAACATCCCCAATTCTTAAACGTTGCTGTTTTAGAGAAACTTAGTGCTTGTTCCAGCTGCAGGCACTAAATCATGGCTGTCCCCTGGATGTGTGCTGAGGAAGGGAGGCCGGTGATGAATGGGGCTGTCCGTGCCTACTCTGGGAGCAGCACAGCTGTGAGGATCTCACTGTGCAGCCAGGACTGTGCAAACTCGGCATCCCCCTGCCTCCTCCCCTCCCAGTGACAGTGACTGATTGTCCACTTTTGCAGAGCCCTGCCCAGCACCAGCCACGCTCCCAGCACCTCCAGAAATGAGGAGGAGGGGGGAGCCTCACCCTCGAGAGCTCCTGCATTTCCTTGGCAAGCCATGATTCCTGTGGTGACTTTGCAAACAAGCAGGCCACAGCCAGAAAAGAGAAGTGCTGGAGGATTGGAAGAGAGAGGGAGGAGGAGAAAGGGTAGCCTTGGATTTTTCCTGCAAGGAAATGCAGCCAAGATGTTGAGTACCTGGAGCACTTTTCATCCTTCAGACAAATTCTCAAGGTAAATATTGATGCCCTAATGGAGTGTAATCAGGCTGCAGCTCTCTGCATAGAGCCCTTGGACTGGGGTTGGAGAGACCTTAAATTGTTGGCAAGGCTTAGGCAATGTATGGACAACCCACACAGGCTCCCTGCACCTTTTCCTACTCTTTGTGCCCACAGCAGCTTGGACACTGACATCCCTGGCAGTGCCCAAGGCCAGGCTGGATGGGGTTTGGAGCACCCTGGGATAGTGGGAAGTGTCCCTGCCCATGGCAAGGGGTGGAATTGGATGTTTTTAAGGTCCCTTCCAACTCAAGCCATTGTAGGACTCTGGAATTCTGTGTTTCATGCCTGCTTTGAGATGTACCGGGCTGCTGCCTTCACTTGGTACAATCTCAGCCCTAAGGAGACAGAAATTTGTAGTTCTTCCAAAAGATCTGGATGCAATCCTGAACTTCTCTCTCTCCTAGCAGATTCCAACAGTTATGGACATTTCCTTTTCCTTCATAACCTGCACACCTGCAAACCAGCAGGAAAGTTCCCAGAGATGATCCTGGGCTGTCAGGGGCTCCTCTGCAATTCCCACATCTCAGCAGAATGCTTTGCTTTCACCAAATCACCATGTTCTGAGAGGAAAAATAGGAGAGTCTCAAACCAGCCAGAACATTTTTGATCATCTCCCCATTCCCCTCCTTGGCTGATGGAGATGTGTACCAGCACCAGAATTATGGAAAAGGGAATGAGCTGTACGGCTCACCCCACGTGTCTGGAGGGGAAACAAGGGGCTAAAGAAGGAAAGATATTGAGCTATGACCTTCATCCAGAATTTCACATAAAAATGAATTTCACTTAGGGCAGGAGGATGGGTGGCTTCACTGCACAGAGGAGTCCTGGGAATGTGGCTGAAGAAAGGCACTTGGCCCTGTGCTTCAGACGGTGACAGCACGGGAGGCTCTTACCTGCTCTGAGCAGGCCCAGGTGAAGAGGAAAATGTGAATAATCCATTTGTGGATGGGTTATTCAGGCCAGAGGAAGGGTCACCTCTAGATCCCAAACTTGGCACTGGTCCCCTCGAGGTAGGGTTAGGCCCATAGTGCCATTTGCACATGGAGTTTTTCCAGTCCAGACCAGCTGGGGATGGACTGGAATCCAGGGCTCTGCAGCCAGAGCCACAACTCCTCCCCTCCATCACGGGCTGGGTGACTCCCTGAAGGGGGAACAGAGAGAGCTGCAAATGGAAAATGGCATTTTCAATATGCTGGAGTGTCTGGGGAGGGGAATGGAGGTAGACTCAGGGAAAGGCAGCGAGAAGAGTGGCAGGGAGCTGGGAATGGCTCCTTGCCTTATTCCTATGCTGCTCCACTCCACACTCAGATAAAGTGGTCCCTTCTCTCCAGCCTTCTCCTTTCTAGTCACACACTCCGTTGGTTAATTCTCTCCTCGTCGAGATCAGAGATTAGATAGAGCCTGGATTTATAGCTAGTGAAAATAAAAAGAGCTGCTCCTATCAAGGATTCAAATGATTAAATATCCCACCATAGAAATACTTTTAACTTCACTTACAGTACAATTTCACTTACACGCTGATGCAGTTGACAGGGCTAACAAAAGCTGCTTGAGTAATATGGGGCCTGAAGAGAGAGAGAAAGGAGCTGGAGGAACGAGAACAAGGGATAGAGGCAGAAATGGAGGGAGAAAGAAAGAGAAATGGGATTAGATAGTGAGATGTAAAGAGAGGAAAGGAAAGGCAGGGAAAGAGAAGGAAAGAGGAGGTTGGCTCTCTCTGCCTGCAGCATTAAAAGTACAAGAGCTAAACCAATTAAACAATGAAAGGAAAGCAAAGGATTAAATGAAGGGCTATGTAAAACAGCTCCTCTAATCCAGCTCATTTACTGCTCTTTACTCTCCATTTCCCTCTCATGTTGATCCTCACATTCAACAGCACCAGGCTGGCTGTGTCTGGCACCCTGGTGTGTCCTGTGTGCTCCTCTTCCTCCCCTGCCCCTCCAGGGCCACCCAGGCTGGGGGACAGCAGAGCTGAGTGGTGACAGCAGTGGCCTGGGGTGCTCCATAGCAGAAAGAGCCTGCATTGCTGCAGGAGATGCACAGCAGCACCCTCAGCCTGGGGGTTCCTCCTCTCCAGCACTCCCAGACTGTGTCAGCATCCTCTGCTCTGGCAGCCACAGGCACAGACCTCCCAGATTCCCCTTGCCTTGCTGGTCCTGGCAGGACCTGCAGGTCCTGCAAGTGCAGCACAGAGCAGCTGCCCTGCCCCTTGCCCAGCTCCAGCCTCCCTGCAGCAGTGCTTGGGGCAAGGCTGTTTTCTCTCCTCCAAATCTGCTTCACTCAGGGGATCCCTGCATCCAGGTAAAGCCTGAGCTGTGGCCTCACCCAGGGCTGGGCTTCTGCTCCCTGGGCACCTGAGCAAAGAGCTGAGAGCTGTGTGTGGAACAGGCCAGCCCTGCAGCCCTGCAGCCCTGCAGCGCTGCAGCCCTGCCAACAGCTCAGGGCAGGGTCTGCTCTGCTCCAGGTGCTGCTGGAGAGCCCTCAGGGCTGCTGTTCCCTGAGATTCTCCTCGGGGTTGCTGTTCCCTGAGGTATACAGGGCTTTCAAGCTGTTCTTGCCCAAAAGATTCCACACCAGAGCCAGAACAGACAAGCTGAGTCCGCCAGTTTGTGTTTCCAAGGTTGTTTATTCTTCATTATCTCTCAGTTTTGTCTCAGCTCTGCAGTGAAGGACATGCTGTGGACTGGGCGGGTCAGAGGGTCCCGGACCCTTTGTACCATTCCCTGACCCAACCACCGTCCACAATGAACTTTTTATTTACAGAATCTTACCAATACTTACTACCTGTATTAACATGGCATTTCTACTCTAAACCAATCCTTGTCATACAACTCAGAAGAAAATGGGGGGAAAGAACAAGGACAGGACCACTCCCCAATTCCTCCATCTTGCCTCTTCACCCCCATATGCTAAAAATCCCAGATTCTACATTTACATTCTGTGATAAACTAAATACTACTTATTTTGAATTCTCTCAGCTTGTGATTCTTCATACACTGTGGGCATTCACTGCCATGGCAGGGATCAGAGGCAGTGTCCTCCTGGGCTCTGTGTGAGGCTCTGAGCCCCCTGTACAGATCCCAGACCCCCTGTCCGGTCTCCAAACCCTCCAGGGTGGCCACAGGGATGTCCTGGGCTCTGACAGAGAGCCCCAGTTTGGGCCAGGACTCTGAGGTGCTGTGGTGACCCAAAGGACAAAGGGGAATGCTCAGGGCAGCTCCTGCCTTCTCTGTGGCTCCTCTCTTCCCTCAGTCCCTTCCCTTTCCAGCTGCTGGGGGCAGACACAGCCCCAGGGGTTTCTGCACCTCCACCCCAGGCACAGCCTTCCCCTGGCTCCAGCAGGGGGAAGAGCATCTCCCCTGCCTGTGCCAGGGCTCCTCCATGCCCTGCTGCTGCTGGGACCCACCACAGCTCCCCCATGCCCTGTGTGGGGCAGGGGCTCCTGCAGGAACCACAGCACCCATGGGGGGGTGGCTGGTGGCTAAAATGCACCAAACAGGACATGTGGGGGGACAAACATCACTCACATCCCCTCTCCTCTCCTTCCCCCTCTCTTCCTCCACCTGTGTGATGGCCAAGAATGATTGTTTCTTTTCTGGTTACTTCCTTCAGTTCTGCTCTCAGCCTCGGGGAGAGCAGAGGGAGCACAGAGGGAGCATCTGAGGAGGGGCTCTGGGGGAAGTGTGGCTCCCTGGAGGAGGTTATCTGTGCCTGGTCACTGTCTGCAGGGATGCAGTTCTATTTGGAAATTACTTTTTTTCCCCTTCAGCACTCCAGAGCCACAGATCATTTGAATTCACCCTCTCCTTTCCTTTCAGGAGACAGAAAGGCCCCAGCCGTACTTGAAATGAGACAGATGCTTATGGAATTGTGGTTTTAAAAGCATTTTTCAGTTCAGTTCTCTCCTTTTCTACACACAGCAGTCCAATGTGAGCTGACTAATAAATGCATTATCTTTTTTTTCCCTTTCCTAGGAGGGTTTGATATGGCAGCTCCATAGATCAGCTTGGTCTCCAGGGATATTTCTGCCCTAAACAAAATGGAAATTGTCTGCCCCCTCACAAGCCCTCAGTGACTCATACAATAAAGAGAACCCATAAATATTTGGGTAATTACAGCCCGTTCACCTAAATTCCATAAGAGGCAGAGCACTTTCTTACTGGGTCCTTAAATGGCAGCTCTGTGTTGCTGTTCCCAGCCCTGCCCTGCCTTCAGCCCCTGATTCCCCCTAAAAGCTCCAAAAGTCTCTTCCCAGGCAGCCAGCAAAGGCTGGGAATGTTGCATAGAAAGGGAGAAAAGTTTGGTAATGAGTGATAAGTTGGATCATGGAATCACAGTTTGGGCTGGGAGGGACCTCAAAGCCCATCCAGTGCCACCCCTGCCATGGCAGGGACACCTCCCACTGTCCCAGGCTGCTCCCAGCCCTGTCCAGCCTGGCCTTGGGCACTGCCAGGGATCCAGGGGCAGCCACAGCTGCTCTGGGCACCCTGTGCCAGGGCCTGCCCACCCTCACAGGGAGCAATTCCTGCCCAATCTCCAATCCAAACCCACTCTCTTTGGTTTGAAGCCATTCCCCATTCTCCTGTCACTCCATCCCTTGTAAATAGTCCCTCTCCATGTTTCCTGAGGGCTCCCTTAGGTCCTGGAAGATGCAATATTGCTTTATTTATTTTACACACAGTTCACACAGAGCAGGTGTCTTTTGTGTCCTGACCCATCATGAGTCACCCACACCCCTCTGCAGGCTCCTGGGCTGGACATCAGGGGCTCCCTGTCCCTGGGGCCAGGCTGGGCTGGGATGTGCTGGAGCCAGGCCCTCCTGAGCAGTGACAGCCCTGGAGATTAATGCATTTCATAATGATATTATTACTGCGTTGGTGTTAATATTTTACTGCTTGTTGTCACCACTCCACCAGGCAGATCCAGCTGCACATATATCTGATCTGGATGCTCTGCAGCCTTTCCTGCCCTCCCCAGGATGGTTACACCAGGCTCATGCTACAGCTCTTTGCTAAAAATTACCAGAGAGACCAAAATGGGGAATATGTTTCAAAAAGAAGGATTCAGTGAAGGTCTGGGCTGTCTGATTTCCTCCCCTCCCTCCCTGCCTCCTCAGGGAGGATTACAGGATGTGCAAGAACCCTTTCAAAAATCCCTCCTTGAAATCAGGATGCACTCCCCATCCCTCTGCCCCTTCCCAGGGCTCATCCCTTCTCTCTGATGCCCTCTTGCAGCACAGCCACGGTGATAGGACAGTCACAGGTTCCCTTTGCCCAACCCTTTGTAGCAGTCAGAGACACAGAGTGGATTTTCATCAGGAATTTTACCTCCCTGGCTTCCCCTGGCCTCCAAAGAGCATCTCCTCTGTGCCCCCTGGGCAGGCTGGGACCTTCTGGGGAGCAGCTCAGCCCCTGCTGCTGCCAGAGGCAGGGATGGACAGGGCTGCAGGGACCAGGAGCGGCTCTGGGCTGGGCTGGAGGGGTCAGGAGCAGCTCTGGGCTGGGCTGCAGGGACCAGGAACAGCTCTGGGCTGCAGGGATCAGGAACAGCTCTGGGCTGGGCTGGAGGGGTCAGGAACAGCTCTGGGCTGGGCTGCAGGGGAGCTCTTGGAGGGGATGGTGACTGCAGGCCCATCCTGGCAATGAAAATCTGTTATTCCTTTTTCCCCATCAAGGGCAGCCTCCTGTCTGCAGGGGTAACCAAGCCCAGCTCCCTCCAGAGAAGGTTTGAGCAATCCTAGAGCCTGGTATCAGACCTCATCAGCCACAAACTTTTTATACCAACTGTTTTATCAAATGCTTCATTTTCTCTTTTTTTATTCCCCTCTTCCCTTTTCCTCCTGCTACTTGGGATTTTTTTCTTTCCTTGCTATGGGTGATGGTGCTTCTAATCAGCACTTTCCATGTCTAATTGCCTCATTGTGAGCTTCTCCCTGAACCTGTCAGACTCCAGCTCACACTTCTTGCCTTGCTTGTCACAAGAAAAATTGTTCTTTTAAACGTGTCTGGGAGAGACACAAGGACATGGAATGCTCCAGGGAGAGAGGAAGGATGGAGGAGTGACTAACTGCACTCGCTCAGTGCATGGGATTTCTAAAAGCTGCCCCTCCCCACTTACCTGGAGATGCACAAAGACAGCAAAAAGGCAATTCTGTGTCTCAAAGACATCACAGCCCAGAGTCTGTTGACACTGAAAGGTCCCTGCGGAAGTTGTGCCTGTTGTGATTATAGCACAGGATGAGTGGATTACTCGCTGAAACAAACCATCCATGGCAGGAGGGATTATTTTGCATGTTACAGGGAGATCTGGGGACTTTAGATACTAATACTGCATTAATGATTAATGCATCTCTTGCATATGAACCAGCTTGGTGACCTATTCCCTCCCCACCTCAGTCACGAGCAGAGAAAAAAGTTTGTGTGTTTTGCTGCACTCATGAGAGATCCCTGTCCTGTTCACAGGGCTCTGAATTCCACCTCCTACATCCCAGTGCTCTGTTATCCACCTAAATTAGATTATTTGTGAGGCAGGTTGATGCTCACCCCGGTGATAGCAGAGCAGTCTTTCAGGCCGAGGTATTTGTGGTTGTCATCTGCTGATAAGAAGATAACAGTGTTCTTCCACTGACACAGGAGCTTCAGTGCTGGCACAGCTGCCTCTCCAGAGCTGCCAGAGAGATAGAGAGGGGGTTATGTGTTTGTGCAGCTCAGCTCACAGCTCCCTGGCTAAGATAAATGATGACCTTGGGCTCACCTCCACCTGCTCTGTCTCAGATTAAGCAGGTGACAAAGCTGATGGTTTTGCCTGAAGTAATTTGGATGGTTCCACTTGGTGGCAGTTATATGATAATGGTGACACATTGGTCTTGTCCTTTATTCCCACAAGATTTTCTCTGTGAGCCACTTCTGCCCGTGGTCCCTCTCACCTCCTCAAGAATCAGTCAGGGGGTGAGGGTTTATTCCCAGTAAATAACATCCCTGCCTTGCTTACAAGTGAAGAATCACAGCACTTTCCTTTTCCAGCTTTCTCTTTGTGCTGTGGAGGATTTTTTGGGGTGGGGCTCAGAGACACCCCCATGGCAGTGACATTTTCAGAGCCTGCTCTTGGGAACTTTGGCAGGAAAAGGTGTCCAGGGGCTCTCCTGGCATTGCTCTGTTCTTGCTGTCTCTCTCCTGGGGCAGATTTTAAGAAGTTTCCCCAAGTTCTCCTCTACCTGCTCAGGATTTTGTGGCTTTGTGACCCTCTGCAGAGCTGGGAGGGCTGGCTGCTGACAGGTGAGGTGGTTCAGAGCAGCTCTGACCTCCTGGGAAGGCACAAGCACAGAGATATTTAACAGGGCACCAATCAGAGGGCAAAGTAGAGAGGAGCAGAGATTGACTGGGGGCCATAGGAAGTGACACCACCTGTCAAAAACTGACGGGAGCCTGCACATTTGAGTGTAAAAATATTCCTTCAATCAAGGCAAGATCTGAGACTCCCAAGGACAAAGCTAAGGCAGCATCTTCTCCTTGTCTCAGAAAATTAATTTAGAATAAAAAGTGTGGAGGATTCCAGAGCAGGAGGGAAGGAAGGGAAGAGATCAAGCAGTGTCTCTGCACTGTCCCACGTCCCAGCCCCTCTTGTCTCTGCATCCCAGTGGGGATGTGGTACAGAAGTTTTTTCCCAGGAACAAAACTTCTGTTTCATGCCCTAACACACAGTTAAAGCTGATGGCAGCCTGAAAAGTGATCTCACCTTTAAATCCCCTCCTGTCCTGAGGCCCAGCTCCATGCCCAGCAGCCTCCAGCCCCATCCTCAGCCCCACAGCTCCTGGGAGCAGCCAGGGTCACCCCAGGGTGACACCTCTGCCCAGCTCCTGCCACGTTCCACCGGAGTCTGTGGAATAAAACAGAGCTGACTTGGGGTTTTTTTTTTTTTTTTTTTTTTTTTCCTGATTAGGCCAATAATTCTTTTGCTGCACTTTTCAAATCCCTGGCTGCCTGCATGTGGGATACAAATGACTCCACCTATGCATTTCATGGCATTTGTGAATCATTAGGCCTCACTTAAGAGGGTTTACATCACTCCACGCTCATCTTTCTCCTCCTAGCCTAATTCTGGGCTTTGGCCAAATAGCATTCAGGCTTCACTTCCATCCCTTTACCTTCTTTATGTATTATTGAATTATTCAGGCACTTTCCATTGGGATGAATTGGAAATACACAATGGAAAAGGCAGTTTCTCAAAGGAAAAATTTACATTCGCTGGAGCTGCTTTGTTTATTTGGAAAAATCAACATGCAATATAAACTTTCAGCCAGAAAACAAAGACTGATTAAAAATAGAACCATGGCTCGAATGTTTCAATTTTCTAAATGCTTTGCTTGAAAGCAGTCAAACAAAATAATGAACCTATTTTAGTTTTGACACACTAAACCCCATCTCAAAAAAATTGGGAGCTGGACACCTTTTCTGCAGCCTGGATCTCTGGAGTGGAATTCCTCTTGTACTTGTGATTCACAGAGTGTCAGGCTCATTGCAGCACTCCAGGATATTTTTTTGGATATCCTTTGGAATTCTATTTTTGCAGCAAGCTGGAATTCTACAACCCCAGCAAGGGATGCATCACTAAAGACAAAGAGATGTTTAATACTGAACTGTACTGAAACACATCAGGAACATTCAGGAAATCAAGCCAAAATATTTCATTTCTTTTGGTGCTATTTTGGTTTGGGTTTGTTTTTATTTCCTTTAATTTTTCAAAAGTGGAAGTGGTTGCACTGGAAATATTAAAATTTCAGTATTTTTTCACTTTGTAGCTTTTTTTTTAGATTTCCTCATCTATAATAAATGTCTAATTAAAATTTTTATTGCAAGCTAGGAAAAAAAACCTGGGCTAGAAATTCCGAATGGAGCTCTGTGCTGCTTTTTATGATGACAGAAAATGAAGACCAGGCAAAAAGAAGAATTGGAGTGAGGCTCTTTTCCCACATGTTGATCACAGTGGGCTCACAATAAAGAATTGAAGGGGAATTTTGGGCAGGTACAAAGCAGAGCTCATCATTTAGTCTGAGAACAGGAGCATCACTAGGACAGTCCTGCCTAGAGAAGGGCAGAGTGAAATTTCATCTGTGCCCAGGTTCAACTCCATCTCCACTGAGGTTTTGGCATTTCCATCATGAATCCATGGTGGTGGTGGATAAAATCCTGGCCCACTCCAGACATTCCTGGGGCAGCTGCATTTTTGAATTGTGCCTGGCAAAATGCACCTCACGAGCCCAGGGAAGCCCTGGACATCCTGATCATCCTCCCCGGTCCCTCCTGGATCCCACAGATCCCTGTTCCCACCCTGGAAAATGATAAATGCAAAAGGATTCTGTGCCCTCTGTGATTTTGGGGGATTTTTATCACCAGTAGGACTCATATTGATTTTGAACTGGTCTTGTTTGCCTGAACTCTGGAGCTGGCAGAGTCTGGACATCATTTCAATCTGTTCAGCACTCCCGGGGGTAGGGTGCCCTCTTTTTATTTTTAAGGCATGTAATAAAGAACAAAATTAATTCCGTGTCTGATTTATGCCCAAAGCCACCATTCTTTGTTCTTCCAGCTGAGATTTGATTGGATTTCATTAGTTTCTTTCCCATAGAGGCAGATAATTTTCTTCAGGTTTAAGTTGGAGTGTTTCTGGGCTTGTCTGAGGTTTGGGGTTGTTTTGTTTTTATTGTTAAATAGGTGAGAAAAAAATTCTAATATTTGTCTGTATGATGCCATTCAAACAAAAATGAAGAGCACACCTTTTTAAAGTCAAAAGCAAAAAAGTTTAGCATAGATAAATCTGTCAGATAAGTCTTTTCTTTTGCTATTTATTGACTCTCCTGTGTCATTAAAAGGCATTGTCATGAGATGCTTTTGGCACATTTATAACAGACCCAGGAAATTATTTACTCACCCACTGTCTTGCAGACCTGCATTTTCAAAGAATTCCAGCTGAGCAGCTTTCATCTAAAAAAAATAAAAATTAAAACCATAGTAGACATGCCTAGATGAGCTGGCAAATGCCTTTCCTACCTGATGCTTCCAGAAGGAAATAAAATATTCCTCCCTGATCTGTTGGTGCCACCTCTGAGAACAGATTGGCTTCAGGATGTGGCTGGGGCTGGCAAGGCCATGTTCTGGGAGGAGAGATAAGAACACACATCAGGTTATCAGAGCTGAGCCTGAGCACAGCCTGAACTAAAATCTGACCCCAGAGTGAGCCCTGACTGCCCCTGACTGCTTAAATGGAGCCTGAGGGTGACCCTGGTGAGAGGGAACAAGAGAAAGGGGAAAGGAGGGGAAAGAAAGGAGGGGAAAGAAAGGAGGGGAAAGGAAGGAGGGGAAAGAAAGAAAGG
>VXBR01005560.1:868205-903174 GCA_013400215.1 Cisticola juncidis | reverse complement strand
AAAAAAAGGAAGAAGAAAAAGAACTGAAGAAGTTGTTGAAGAGAAGGAAACAGGCCTGGGTTAAGCTCAGAGAGTTGTCTCCCCCTACTGGCTCCCAGACAAGGCAGACAGGAGTCAAAGTCCTCTTCAAAGAGAAAAACAGCACTAAACACACTCACACCATCCTTTTGTTTGTGTTGTTGTTTTTTGCACTTTATTTATGCTCACACCTCTGAAAGAAACAAGGACAGTCTGGAGAGGTTTTATGAAATGTGTCTCCAGTTCATTATTGCAAGTTAGGAATCAGCACTGGAATATTCTTACCTGTGTTCTCCTGCTCTTTTTTAATTTTTTTTCCCCCAAGGTAAGATTGCTTCCTGCTGATTATTTTCCTAGTAATCCTCCTGATCTCATTTTCAAAGCTCCAGCTCTAGACTTCCCTCTGATGTAATTAATCTGCCCTTGCCCCACAGCTTTCCTGCAGATCTGCTCCAGCACAGTGTGCAGCATCACTGCTGTGCTCCCCTCCAAATCCCTCACCCAGCCTCTCAGGAAAAGGGATTTTCCTGCCCAGGAACGAGGGGAAGGTTCTACCAAGATTTCCTGTAGGACTTTTGGTGTGGGAGGAAGGGAAGGAGAGGCAAAGAGCAGCCACAAGCGTGGATCTGATTTCAGGGAGGAGCCTTGGAGGCATTGGCACCACCTCTCCCTTTAATTTATCACTCCCAAATGAATTCTCTGCCTTGTACCTTGAACAGGTGGGAGGGGGTGAGGGAAGAATCAAAATCTATTAACTAAAAATTTTTGTGAGACAGGTTTAAAACTCTGGATTTAGCCACAGTCTGCACCAGTGTCTGAGACAATCTGCAATTATTATCCATGCCCTCATGACTTTTTGAGTCATTTTCCATAAAATCCAGTATTTCAGTCCAAGTGATAATCATTCAGAAGAAAAACAAAAGAAACCAAACCAACAACAACAACAAAACAAACAAACAAACAAACAAATGAAAAAAATTAAGTCCAGAGAACCTGTTAGAGGGGAAACAGGTTGCAATGTACTGCTAATATTTGTAAATACAGAGCAACCACGGGTTTGGGATTCCTTGGTACAAAACTTGGCTAAACTCTCTGGATCTTCAACATTTTGTAGATTTCTTTCTGCTTGATAATCTGCCCCTTGAAATCTCTGAGAAAGGGTGTCTATAATGAAATGAAATCTCTAAGATCCCTGAGTCCTGTGATCATCTGTATTGCAAACAATTAGGCTCTTTCAGTGGCTTGACTCTCTAGAAATTACTCTTCCTACTTCTTTCTTTTGGTGGAAATGTTAAAGGAAATCAATGCTGTTAAGAAAAAGACATCATAATTTGCAGGGGGAAGGGCAAGCATGGTCATTTTTAGCCATTGTGAAAACAAAAATTGCTATCCCCAGCTTGAGTAATATTGTGATGGAGTTGTTTTTCCAATCAAAGCCCCATTTGTGCTGGACAGTTTACAAAGATCCTGGTCTGCCCGCAGGTAAGAGCTCATTGGCATTTTACTAATGTGCCTGGAGGCAGAGCAGGACAGGATAATTCTGAAGAAAAATAGCTGAGAGCTTTGCCATTTATGTTGTTTCAGCTTTTCAGATGTTGTCCTGTTCACACACCATCCAAAAGGCACCAAAATTGCCCTGGAAAATTTTCAGCTATTACATAGAAATGTATAAAAAGAAAGAAATGTGAGAAAGAAACATGGGACCTTTTTAGCAGCTATATTTTCACAGAATCATAGAATTACTAAAGGTTGGAAAATGCCTCTAAAATCCAATCCGTGCCCAATGCCCACCTTGTCACCAGCCCAGAGCACTCAGTGCCATGTCCAGGAATTCCTTGGGCACTTCCAGGGATGCCCAAAGCTCCCTGGGCAGCCCCTGCCAAGGGCTGAGCACCTTTTCCATGAGGAAATTCCACAGAAAAGAGTGGAGAAAAGAAAACACTTGAGAAGGGCAGAAATTGGGAAGGGCAGACTAGGAGAAGAAAATAAAGAGTCAAGATGGAAAATAATAACAGTGGCACCAAATTCCTCAGTGAGGAGGTAGAAGAGAATGAATGGACAACACAGGGTAGAGAGTCGGGTTTGTGTTTAATATCAGGAATTTCAGCCTGGATTGTAGATGCTGAGGCATCCACAGGCTTTCTCTGGGAGATCGGAGGAAGCCAGCAGAGGAAAGTGAGCCAAGTGCAAGGGCTTATTTTAGACTTCCACCTCCAGCAGGCAAAGCCTTAGGGGGCTTCCAATGCAAAGAGGATGGAAATGAGTGTTTTCTCCCCAGCCAGGAGCCCAGCGGCACCACAAGGTGGGGTTAGTCCAGCGCAAATCCGCCGCCGCCAAGCGCCAGGTAATGAAGAATAAATAATTGCGCACCCACTCCGTGCAGCCCTCTCTCCTCAGAGGTTTGCTGTTGACCCAGCGCAGTTTATCTTGTGAGATGTGATGAAATCAGCGCCGCAGGGCTGATGGCAGTGGCCGCAGGCTATTGAAGCTCAGATGCCATCCTTAACTTGTGCTGGGGGCTCTTCTTTATTCATGGCATGACAGCCAGAGGATGAGGTGTCAGGAGTCACACTAACGTTTCTTGGCACCCACTGGTTTGAATCGCTCGCAGAACTTTGCCTTATTTAGGAGCCGATTTGTGTATTTATAATTAATATGGATTAGCTGTTATTATCTATGCAATATGGCAGGCAGGCGGTGGAGAGAGGCTCACAGCTGTTCAACCATGCAAATGAGGCCCACAGAAAGTACAGTTTAGTGCTGGGATATTATTATTACCAGCACACAGAAAAAGTTCATGTCCGGAGGTGGGGAATATAAATAACCACGGCTTGGAAACTTTCCCAAGATTTCCCTGGACATGGAGCTGAGGTGCAGGGCATAGACCCAAGCATTGGTTGCTTCTGTATCCTCCAATGGTTCTCACTGTTTGCAGCAGTTATGAATGAATGGAGGGGGAAAAAAATCACAGCTGGCCTCAAAATAACCATCTAAGCCTTCTGTGCTTGCTCCCAGCCAAAAAAATTCCCAGTGTTTTGTTTGCACCTGGAGTTTTTGAAGAAAGGCATTGGACTTGACAAGCATTTGGTTGGGAAGGTTGATTTGTTCCAAAAATAATCCTGAGGGAGGGATCTGGCTGCATGGCCCATTCTCTAATATTCTTCTCAGTGGAAGAGGTGTCCCATTCCTGATGTGTGTGGGGTCAGCCACAAACCCCAGTGTGCTCAGGAATCCCTCCAGGCAGTCCCAGAACAGGACCTGGAGTGATGTGATCTTCTCTGTATGGCTGTAAATCCGAGGCACTCTGGACAGGCTGCACCCCCTTCCTGTGAACCTCCCCCAGCACTGCACATATTTACCTCTAGGAAATACTGGATGAAAATCCTGGCTCTGTTTTTCTCTCCAGAGAGGCTCCTGCTTTCAGAGACTGAGTTCTGTCAGTAAGATGCCCTAAGGAGAGGCTTCTCCCTGGATTTCAGGCTCAGCAACACCTTCAAAGCCATTGCTCCTGTGTCATGCCTGGCTCAGAGGCTCCTCAGCAGCAGCACTGAGTTCAAAGTCCCCAAAGCTCCAGCTGGAACTTACACCTTTGTCATAATGTATTTGTGTAATTCAAATTATTTTGTGTATTAGTTAAATTGTTTGTAAGTATTTTTATTAAATTATCTGTATTTATTGTTATAAAGACACTCAAGAATTCACCAAAGTTACCAAAACAAAAACAGGGCTAACTTAAAAACTAAGGGTCTAAGAAACCAAAAACCAAAAATACAAAACCTAAATAAAAGAAGCCAAACATAATAACAGACTTTAACCAAATTGTCCTAAGAAGTGCATCCTAAGCAAGTAAACAAAGCAAGGGAACCTGTCAAATTATGTGTAACCAGGTGAACAAGCAACTTATAATGTATAACTGTAACTTAATGTAAAAAAAAAATAGCTTCTACTCAATCATATTAATTATATAGCCAAAAGTTCCAGTCTCCTACACACTTTATTAGAAACCAAAGCCAGTCAGTGTCTGAGAAAACAGAACTCAGTGGTTCTTGTATTTCAGGATTCCTCATCCCACGAACACCAGGGTCTTGCTCAGGAAAAGGTGCCCTTTTTCTGGATGGGAGCATGTCCTGCTCTACCAGCACCTGTCTGATCAGTACCTGTTCTGGTAAAGCACTGGGAGGAGAGGATTTCCAGGCCTGCACCTGGGAGGTCTCAGGAGAAGCAAAGGTGAAACAGAAAACCACCGTGCTCCACACGGGTGAGGAACGCAGCAGGGCTTGGCACCAGCACTCACACAGCTCCTCCTGGGCTTGTTAAGCTGCTTAAATATATCAGATACACAGACAGGAGCCCTGTTAGCAGAGCAAATCCAAATCAACTCCTCTGCCAAGATCCCAGTAAAGAGGGAAGGAGGGAGAGAGAAGCAGGGCACCACGGAAAGGCTTTGATTTTACACAGAAAGGGCATTTTGGGGATATTGAGACAGAGTGAAAGGGAAGAGGGGAGTAGGAGATACAACAAAGTGAATAGAAATTGCTCCTGTCTTCAGGTCCAAGTCTGCACAGGACACTCATTTATCTTCGTGAGTCAGAAGCTCATCCTTTGCCTGTTTCCTTCACTGAATCCTACTGCAAGGTGCTTTACCTCAGCTGTGGTACCCAGTGACACCTACTCGGGGTGACAGACAAAATCCACAGGTCTCTCCTCCATCCCAGCCTGTCCTGACCATGTGCAGCACAAGGAAGAGCGTGGCATTTGCCCAGTGCTGTAAATAAGGCTGCTCTTGCTGACAGCACAGACCAGCACTGACTATTGCAATGTTTGATCTGCTGGGTAGGCAATTTATTAAAACAGATATCTAGGGCTTTAATCACTCTGCCAGGCTGCCATCTGCTTCCCTCATGCTCCATCCTGGCTCAGGCCAGGTCTCCATGCAGGAGAGGAGAGCTCCTGAGAGCACTTTGGGGTCTGTGTCATAATTCACTGTGTGCACTCACAGGCTGTTTGGGGCTGTGGATCCCCACACACAGAAGCAACCCCAGTGATCCCTCCTGTGCAATTGGGGGAGGCTGGAAGAGCACAGGGGGTCCCAAGGTTTGGTTTGGCCTCTGGGTTTGAGCTGGGAGCAGAAGAGATGGGGGGAGCTGGTTCCCCTAACCTCCCTGCCGTGTCAGCAGGGCTCATGGAAAACATCTGGCAATATTTACAGAGATGTTATTCACAGACATGAAGTCAATTCATCTCATCCACTTTCTCGCTGTGATTCTCAGTGGCAACAGTGTTCTCCAAAACCTGAGCTCCCTCTGTCCTGTGCACAACCTCAGAAACCACATTGCCACCCTCCAGGTGGCTCCTGCCAACAGCTGAAGAACAGGAGTTCAGAGTGCCCCTGAGAGGGCTCTGGGCTCAGTTTGACCTTGTCTTCTCCACATCACCCATCTGGACCAGCCTGACAGGACACAGATGTGGCTTGGCTGTGAGGCCTCCTGTTAGTGCAAACCCTTTTCCTCCTCCAAGTCAAGAGGGAAAGGTCCCCCATGGGCTCCTGCTCACCTGGTGGAGAACACAGAGCTCCATGAGGGAGAAGGTCCCTTTGACTCAGAAATCCTAAAGGTTGCTAATATTTGAGAGCAATGAGTTATCTACACCACTGGCTGTGGATTGTGCAGTCTGGGAAGGGAAAATCTTTCCTAGCCCTGAGGATGGGGGTTCACTGGAAGATTTGCTTCAGAGCATCCTGAGTGGTTTGTGCCACTGGGAGCCAGGCTGGGCTGCACTAAAGGGTTCAGAGTGCTCACTGCTGTGCCCTGAGGGAACTGTGTGTCCCCAGGAGGCAGCAGAGGGGTCCCAGAGCATGGGCCACTTCCTGAGGCTCTTTCTTCCAGCCACTGATGATGGAACCCAGTCACAAACCAACAGCAGAAGTGTTCAGTAAATTCAGATTCTCCTCAAAAGACTGGAGAAGGCTCCCAGAACCATATGCCAGAGGAATGGAAAATATAAATATCTCATAATGAGATAGGCACTGGAGTCTCAGGGAGATTAAGAGAGAAATGCAGGGAGAGGAGCACAGTCTGCAGTGGGGGCAGACATGGAGCAGGAAATATTTCTGCCACAAGGACTAGAGGATCCCACGGGTGGCAAATCAAACGGGTTGTTATTCCTGGGCAGGATGGTTTTGTTTCTAAAGCCTCCTGATTTTCTACACAGATTTTCCAATAGCCAGTGGGGAGCAGCTATGGCTGGGCTGAACCTTGCAAGGAAGGGATCCTCAGGTGGCTTCGTGCCCACTGAGCAGGGGATTTGGGCAGACTTGACTGAAAACAGACAGATGGGCTTGGAGTCTTACAGAGCTGAGAACAGGGATTAGTTAGAATCCCCTTCACTCCCCAAAGATAAATCTGAGTTTATGGAGATGAACATGAATGAGGGGAATGAGACATGGGGCACATCACTGAAAGCATCACTGCTTTCAGATCTCTTGTCATTGTGCAAGAGGCAGTGCAGCACTGGGTCAGGACACAGGATTCTTTGCTTAAATAAAATGATTAACACTAGTTAAAAACAGCCATGGGGTTTTAGTTCCATGACAGCTGGTGCCCACCCGGTGTCAGGGACCAGGGGCACTTGGAGAGCTGCCACCTCCCTGCTCCCAGACCTCCTCCTGACAGCAAACTCATCCACCCAACCTCCCCGAGGGCACTCCACAGACACGGGGATTAAGGAAATATTTAGCCAGCCAGGCAGGAGCTCTGTCCCAGTGAGAAGTCCATCTTAACCAGTAGGGGTTCAAAACTAATTTGTCCATTTGATTTCCCAGAAGTTGATGCCTTCAGTGCAGTAAATGAGTCTCCTAAATGGAGGTCACAGCAGGGCCTGATGTTTGCTTTTGCTCCTGTCAGGAGCCAAGCAGAAGGGCTTTCACATGCCACTCTGCATTTCAAACCAGCAGCGGCAGCCTGGGAGCATTTAAGTGAGCCCTAATTAGCACTGATGGATTTCAGGGTGCTCTGAGCTGGCTGAGCAGCCTCTGCAGAGCTGGGAGCAGTCTCCTTCACTGCCTGAATGACAAACAGGTTTGCTGGGACTTGGGCTTGGAACAGCTCAATAAAAGCAGTTATGACATGGCCACAGGCCTTGAATTAACAGCTGATCCAACAAAGAAAAGAGGTGAAACAGCAAACAATTAATGCTTTTTTTTGGTGCCATTTCCTGAAGACAAACTCCCAGAGAGCTGCAGGTTTGAAGTTCAGCTGCTTACCTGTGTTTCCTCCAGTCCTTTGGATCTGCAAGGCTGGGGGTGGCTCATATTAAAAAAAAAAAAGTGTCAAGTCATAAATTTCTGGTACTTTTAAACCACTTTGTGTTTGTTTGATACTTTATGAACTGTTGCAGAATTATTCTGATTAGGTTAAGTGTCTGTAGCTTGTTTGAAGCTTGGCATGTCTCCAGTTGTGACAAGGACATGTGGGTCAAAAGGATGTGACCTCTATGTCTTCTACTCACAGGGCTGTAATTCTGCAAGGGTTTTGTTTGGGGAGTGGGGGGTTAACTAAGTCCAAAAAAGGACACAAATCTTTCCATGAGAACTAATAAATCCATATATTTGTGTCACTGTTTCAACCCCAACATTTCCCCCTTAGAGACACCTTGCCAGAGGCATTTTTGGCCTTAGTCACCCCCATAATTAGCTCAGGCATTCCTCCACCCACAGTGGCTCTTCCCTGTGAGCTGGGTGCTCTCTGTGGAAGCTGAGACATTATTTTATTCCACTTGAACACGAGGAACAACTTTCCTGTGCAGTGACTGAGCACTGAACAGGTTGCCCAATGAGGATGTGGAGTCTCCCCCACTGGAGCTATCCCAGGACTGTGCAGACACAGCCCTGTGCTCTGGGATGAGCCTGCAGCAGTGGGTTTGGGCCAGATGGCCCTGCTGTGGTCCCTTCCTGACCCATTCTGGGATTCTCAGACATCTTTGCTTTTCCTTGTTGTCTTCACACACCCTCTGGGTGCAGCTAGTGGGAATCTGTGAAAGGCAGCCTGAAAATATTCGGGTAAACTCATGGGTTACCATCCATCAGTCTGGCTCCAGGACTGCTCTAGCCCAGTGACCAGGGTCACTCCAAGCCATGGCATCACTCCCCTGCTGACTGCTGCAGCTCCTGTCCCAGCAGCAGCACGTTCTCCATCCCCAGCTGGAGTTCCCAATGGCACAGAGCAGATATTCTGATGTCTGCACGAGTTCAAGGAGGAGACACTGACTTTCCAACGTGAAATAAACTGGAATCCCCTGGTTCTGTCTGCTCCCTGCAGTGACATTAAACAACAACAACAACAAAAAAACAGCAAAAACCCAAAATGTGTTGTGTTTGGAAAGTTAGAGTAGAAGGGCAAAGGGCTTTATCTACAAATGCAAGGTGTGCAGCAGGGAAAGAGGAGAGCAAAAGCCTCAAACTTATACAGCTTAGGGGGGAAAAAAAGGCAGTTAAGAAGGGATTTAATTGATAATGGTTTAGATAATGTCAAGTGAAGTTTCTATTCTCAGTCCAAGTGCAGATGATGAGGCAAAAGGACTAAATGTAGAAAATAAACACCCATTCAAAGCTAAACTGAGAAACCTTTTGTCACATAGAGAATCATAAGTGTGTGAGAAGTCCCAGCAGGAGAGGTTCTCAAGGCAAAATAACACTGGGGGCATTCAGGAAATAATTAGCTGACTTCCTGGAGGGAGCAAGTGAGGGAAGCAGGAGAGTGAGAGGAGAGGGAAGACTGGAAAGAGATACAATTCTAATAGAAATAAGGGATGAGGAATGTGGAGCCTTTAACTCATTCCACAAAGGGAGGAGAAGTAAGCAAGTGAGTGAAGAAGCAGCAGCTCTCTCGTGCTGGATTTAATGAGCTCCTCTGGAGTGGCAGCCTCGATCAGAGGTGTGAAATGAGGCTCCTGCTCAGTCAGAGCTGAAGCACTCCCAGCTCTCAGCATTCCCTCTCCAGGAGGTCACTCAGCACAAACAGGTGACCCAGAGGCTGCTCCTGGTCCCTGCAGCCACAGCAGGAGGGTTTGGTCCTGTCTGAGCCATCCCCAGCCCAGATGGGTCCATGGCTCCATGACCTGCATTGCTCCTGCTTTGATCCCCATTTCACCAGGGGTAGCTGCATTTGCCAACAAGGTTGTTGCTGCCATTATTGATGCTACTAAAAAACAAAGCTTTTCTGTAGGAGCTCCTTCCAGCCTCCTTCCATCCATCCCATCTGGCTCAGACACCAGGTGCTGATCCAGAGTTTCCTCCTAAACACACCTGTCTCTCCCAGCTGCCTACAAATAACCATCACCCTGCCAGGACCTGGCTTTTGGGTGGTCCAAACTGAGAGAGGCAAATGTTCAACCTCAACCAAGGCCTTGGGTTTTTTGCCTGGATTTTCTTTGGAGTTTGGAATTTCTTTCATGTCATTACCCTTTTTGCAAATAACTTTAGATTATTCTTGCGCAGGAAATTTCTGCCACAATTGCTGTAATCTTGCTGGTTTCTCATTTTTTCCTATAAAAGTGATAAATGGTGATGCTTTTAAAATTAATTTCCATTCCAGCAGCTCATGACAGCCCCTTTGTCTGTGTTACTCAGGACAAAGCAAAAACATTAAGAAAGGGATTTCATGGGTTTTATCCTCAGTGTTAACACACAAGGAAACCTGAAACAGAAAGGAAAAGCTAAGCACAGCCAAAAGGTGACAGCACCACAGAAAGATGTTTTTCTGTATCAAATACACCGTTTGATTTTCGCCCTCACAACCATACCCAAACCAAAGGATGTTTTTCAAGGGAATGTTGGAAGGTTTTTGAGCTCTAGCCCTGAAGTTTCTACACCTCCTCCAAGCAGGGTAGCAAACATCTCACCCTGCCTGCCTGCCAGCCCTCAACTGCAGCATCACATTTAAGGAAAAGTTGGGTTATTCCACTTTTCAGCAGTACCCGCTAACGAGGACACCAATTAGCACAAAAGTTTCCTGTGGCTTTTGCCAGGTAAGCAGAGGTCCAGGAGGAACCAAAGGGAACCTGTCCCAGGATGTGACCTGAACATTCAGCTCAGGCTGCTGGGAGGTGCCAGAGGCTGACCACTGTCACCTGACCACTGTCCCCTGACCAGTGTCACCTGTCCCCTGGCCAGTGTCACCTCTTTCCACCTCTGCTGGGTCTGAAGCAGTGGCTGGGAGGGCAGGGTGTGCTGATGTCCCCAGAGTGTTTGACAGACACAATCCGTGCCTCTCTCAGCCCCTGTCTGTGTGCAATGCTCTTGTTTCCATTCCTTCCTCTCTCAGCCTGACACTGCAAAGAGCAAAAGCACAGCCTAGCACCAGTCCCAGCCAGGAAAATGTCACTGAAGCCTAAATCAGACTCTGGCCATCCCTAAGGGGGTGAAGGGGAATAGGGCACTGTCACTGCAGGCTACAGATGAAATAGGACAGAACAACTGGAGAAAAGCCACGATCCTCCCTGGAGAGCCCTGGCAGGGGCAAATTAATGGGGAGGTGCAGAGACTGGAGATGAACATCTGGGTTTAGTGAAGGAGAGGAGATTGCAGGAGCTCTGGGAGAGAGCATTGGAGAGTGCACAACCCCTTTAATCTGCCAGGAAGGTGCTGCAGGGGGAAGCACGTTCCAAACCTGCTCCATGTCACTGCAGGTCATGTTAGCCTTTGTGCTGGTTTAATTGGAGCTTTGCAGTTGCCCTTGGTCACTGCTAATTGCCTTAATTGGGATGGAGTGAGAGTGCACAAGTGGGAATATGAGTCCATGTGGGTTTCAGAGGAAAATCCATCCTCAGCCTTCCCAGCCAGTGTCCCATGACTTGGGCTGAATTATGTGATTGCATCAGCTGCCTGCTGTGTTTTAGCAAAGCTGGGTGGATTTATTGCAAGCTTATAAAGACCCAGCTTGAGCCTGCACTGGTGGCACTTGATTACTTAAGGGAAGGGGAGAATAGAGAGTGAAGCAGTTGCTTGGTTTTGTCACATTCGCCCTGCTGAAGTGGGATCTCCACCTGCAGCCCCTCTCCCTACACTCAGCCTGCCTTTTCCAGCTGGGAAAATCCAAACTGGACCAAATGCACCAAACTGGATTAGACCAGGAGACCCCATTTCATGTCTGGATTTTCTGCATGCTGAAAAAATTAAATGTGGTAGAAGTGGGAGCCTTCAAAGCGTCATGGATATGTTTGAGTGCAGGAGGAGACAGCAGCTCATCTGTCCTCTCTGCCTCATGTGATGACATCAAGAAATCGATGAGACTCAGTGCACCTGTGTACCCAAAGTAAGTGGGAAATGTGGTAATGGGCCTCAGCACAGTGACAAGTGACATGGGTCCCTGCCACAGCAGGTGCCTTTACTGGAACCAGCTGTCCATTCTGCTGTGAATTCCACCAAAAAGCAGAATCCAGCACTCCACACCTCACTGAGGCTCTCAGCTCTCAGCAGTCACATGAAAGCTGTGACCTGAGTCAAAGGAGTTCCAGACTTTGCAGTGAGAAGTCCAAGCAAAGAGCAGGATTTGAGAAACATTCCTGGAAATGGCATTCCCAGAGTGGCAGCTGATTGCCTGGGATCATCCAGGGTCTTTTCTTGTCCCTCATTTCACGGGGAAATGAGGAGCAGAGCTCAGGGCCCTGGTCTCAGCATGTGGCAGTGACCCAGAGCTGGGCTGCTGTGACACCAGGGCTGCACCCTCCTGTGATATCTGTGTCTGAGACCCTCCAGCGCTGCAAGGGCCTGGGAGCTTGCACAGATTTTGGCAGGAAGATCTGGCATCCCACAAGGATGCATCACTTTGAGTTAATTTATAAGAACTTGGACAGGGAGAGAGTTCATTTAATTGAAAGATGTAATTATCAGGTGTTGGAGGCAAAGGGGCTCATTAATTTCTGAGACATGCTGTTGACTGAGCTGTCCTCATTTTCATTTTTCACTCCATATCAAGGCTGAATCCATGTGTCAGAGAGGCCAGGAAACACCAGATCACTGTTGTCTTCCACAGAGGTTTCTCTTTCTCCCAGCAGGAACCCCAGGTTCTGTCCTGCCCTGCAGTGCCTGGCACCAGGGGCTGCCAGGGGGATGTTGGCATTTTCTCACTGTGGCCTGGACTGGAAGGACTCACAGACCTCTGGTAACAGCAGAGTCTGGGCTCATCTGGGAGTGATGGATTTCCCAGGCCACCTCCAGAGATGGGAAGGAATCAATGAACTCCCTTAACACATCTTCTTCCTCTGCTTTAAGGCTCCAAACCCCAGCAGTGTCCAAGGCCAGGCTGGATGGAGCTCTGAGCAAATTGGTCTAGTGGAACATGACCCTGCCCATGGCAGGGAGCTGGAGCAAAATGAGCATTGATGTCCCTTCCAACCCAAACCATTCCATGATTCTGTGGTTTAGCCCTGAAATTAAGAAGTCCATAGTGCTCAGAGGCTCCTACAGGAGGGAATCCCACTGGGGACCAGTGAGTGATGATGACTTCAGTCTGGTTGTGTCTTTTGGGGAAAAAATCCTGGTTACAAACCTCTCCATCAGGATTTTTACACCCATCCCACTGTCACTCCCTCCTCACCCCTGCCCCTCAAAGAAACCAAAACTCCCCTTGTGCCACCCTCCTCACATTGGTATTCCCTCCAGTTTGCCAGTGTGCTCTTAGATTTATGATTTATTTAGAATTAGATTACACCAAGGCTCAAGGCCAGCACTCCCTAATCCGTCACCGTCCCCGCCACGGTCAAACACAAACATTTGTTTTAGCTGCATCAGCATCCCTGGCTCCTGCAGGATGCATTGTTAATTGCTATAGCAACCACAGCTCAAGGTTTGGGCTCTTTCCCTGTTTTTTCATCCTCCTTCCCCTGCCTAAAAACACTGGCATTGTCAAGTGATAGGTATTTATAACTTCATATAACAGTGGCATGTCTAAGTTATGCTGCTGAAATGCATCGCAGCCAGAGTGGTTCTGTTATTTGTTTTTGTGCTGAATAGCAGTGAGAGCTTTAAGTTATTGTCCTTGCACATCCATAAAAAGGGAAAAGAGGGGATGGATAACTGTTGCTCATATTTATAGCCACTGAATGCAGAATGCTGGGGTGCAAGAATTGCTCCCAGCAATGTCACCCCAGATGATCCTGAGGACCAAGCTCCCTTCAAATCTGCTGATGGTGGATGTCTATTTGGATTGAAAAGTGAAGGTTTTGGGCTTGGATGAACGAATTGATTATGCCAGGGATATTTTTGGCCCCAGCTGGCTAAAGTTTGATGAGCTAAGATGCGAGCACGCTCGAAAATGTGGAACCAACACAAAAATAATGAGTAAGCCCTTTGAAATTACTGAGCAGAAGCACGAACCAGGAAACAATCCATCTGTAATGCACCATGAGGCACATGCAAAGAGTTTGCACTCAGCCTTTCCTTAATAGTTTTCAAGTAAAGGCCTTGTGGAGCTTCATTCTTCACCAGGCTCAGTGTTGTGCCCACACACCCATGACCTGCTGGGACAACCCAGGGAGTGCAGGACAGGAAACCAGCAGGCTGTGGTCCCTCCTCACAGAGTCTGCAGCTTACAGAAGTCCACAAAAAAATGTGGGGACTGGAGGAAAGGCAGGAAAGCCGGAGTATGAAAAACAATCTGTGGCAAAACAAAGCTGAAGACAGCATGGATCAGGTGGTAGGAGAGGGTTAGAGGAGAAGCTTCCTAAAAAGAAGTGCAACACTCTGTTTCACCCCTTCCATGCCTCGTCTTCCCGTGGTCCCAAAGTCAGGATTCCTGGCAGTGTTAGTGCTTTGGTGAACCAGGCTGGTGGGGAAGGGGAGCCCTGCCAGACCTTTTTCTGTCTTTAGGGAGACAGGGAGAGCTGGCATGATGGACAGAGGCCATGGTGTGCTGGCAGGGGATACCAGGAGAACCTGCCCCAAAGAGAAAGAGAAACATTCCTCCCATTTTGGGATGAAACCCGTTTGTTTCTCTCAGCACTGCACACCCTTGGAGGAAAGGGTGTCAGCATTGAGGTAGACATATTCACCTCCTCCAGAGTGCCTTTGTCCTTGTACTCACTGAGTATTTTATTGCTCAGCTTTATTCACTCAGTCCTCCCCAGTTTGTTGTTGTTTTGGGTAGTTTTGGGCAGACTGGGTCACCACCCTCATGCTGAACCTCCCCAGCTCATGTGAGGACCCTGCTGCTGTTTCCCTATAACTGTGGGGCAGACTGGGGACTGAATTTGAGAGGTCATATGGATTTGGGATGAAACGAGGTAGGGTATTTTCTTAAACAGCTTTAAAACCCATCAGTGATTTGATTTGATTTGATTTGCTTCCTGAGAATGGTTTAGCTCAACAAACAATTGCGAGCTACACAGTGGCAAGGTAAAATGGAAAGCCCATGGGCATTAATTATATATATAGATATTAAAAAAGAAGCTACTGCTTAATTATTGTTTGCAAATCTCGGTATTTAAATTGACTTATTTGCAAATGTCTGTTTAGAAATTGACTTTGTAATTATAAAGTCGGTGCAGGCATATCACAGGCCCTGGAGGGGTCTCTAACGAGGAATGATAATGTACCAGGCAAAGTGAACCATCCTGAGCTGCATTTTAATAACCAAGAGGTGCTTGGAAGGGGGAGCGGAGGGTCCACGAGAAATCCCAGCGCCAACAAAAGAAGAAGCAAGAGGCAGAGGAGAGAGAGCTGCTCCACAGAGCAGGGGGCCAACGTGTTTGAGAAGGGGCTTTGGGGAGCCACAGCTCCTCCTGCAGCCCCTGCTAGAGGGGTGAGCTGGCAGCAGGCTGGGATTCAGCTCTGGAATGTGAATGAGGCTGCTGCTGGCAGGGAACAGCGCTGCTGCAGAGCCCAGATCCCTTCCAGGGGAGAGGGCTCTGTCCAGCAGAGCCAGCCCTTCCCCACTGCACTCCTATTACTGTGAGCTTAGCTAGATAAGGATGGTTAGGAGATAGCAGGTCTGGGTTTAGAGCAGCAGGGCAGGAGACTAGAAGACTCTCTGCCCTTTGTTTATTATTTTTATAATATAGTTTTAACAAGGTGACTATGGATTGGAGGGTGGTATTTCTACCTCTCACTTACATTGGTCTAGGAGACTGTCACACAGTCTTGTTTGTCTCAGCATAGAATGTAAAAACAAAATCTATGTTTATAGAACATAGCTAATGTTTACATGAAAAGAGTGTGAGAAGATACAAACCTTGTGCTTAATATGAAATGCTCAGCTGGCTAAGAAAAACATAGCAACAGACCCCCTGCAGCTGAGGGGTGGGCTCAGGGTGACATCCCCCAGCTTCCAGTGGGCACGTTTGCAGGGCTCACACTGCCCATTCGCCAAAGTATTCATAATTAAGGTGGTTCCCAAAATTTGCACAGCTTTTCCTGGACTTGAGGCTGTGTTCACCAAGCTCTGTGGCTGAGGGTTGGCTAACTGAGGGTGTGGAGGGTATGGCTGTTCTCTGTCATGTGAAGCAGGGGCTCTCTAGGGAGACAGAAGGTTTTTAGGGTCAAGAGTGGCATGTTCTGCCAGATCACAAACCCTTGTCCACCCTAAAGAAATAACTCTTAAGATTTAACTTCAGCACGTGTCCAAGAGGTGTAGTTACACCAGGGGTGATAGAAAAATATTCTGCCTTCTTCTCTCCATCATCATTGACAGCAGCATTGGTGTCCAGATCCACTGGTCTGGGGCATTTCTGCTTCACTATTAACTTCAAAACCAGCCACTGGCCAGTGATTTCTTGCCATAGTTCATTAACTAAGAGGGAACAAAACTTGGCTGCTAAGCGGCACATTAGCAAGATCAACAGCTGGCAGGGTGCAAAAACAATAACAAAAAAAAATTATCATAGGCAAAAGCTCCAGGTTTCTGACTCATCTGCTATGCACAGTCATGTTATCCCTTATTCGTGAGCATTCAGATGGCGCCAGTATATTCATGAAAATGTGGCAGCTTAAGACAAGGTCTGAAAGTTAAATAGGATCCAGCATTCTGCTGGAGCAGAATAATATTAGTCTTTTGAGTGAAATTATGAGTGAAAGTGTGGTCCTTGAGAAATCACAGGCAAACACCCAGACACATATTTTTTTTTTACACCACTGTGAAGGCAAAGGGACTCTGTGAATTAAGCCAGACTTCTTTCCTGGCCAGCTGAGCTGTGGCAGTGTCAAAGCACGGCTCTGATGGGCTCAACACCCTCCTGATGAGTCTCTCTAAATGCTGAAGAGCTGCTCAGTGTTGGCTGCCTGTTCCACTGTGCAGCTCATGCCTGTTAAATACAGCACAAATTCTGCTTGGAACAGCAGGATCTGCCTTGTTCGGGAGAGATAAGAACCCCCACCCATTAAAACCAGTGACATGGAAGATCCAAAGCCCTTTATGTCTGCTTGAGCTGGCCAGAAAGGAGATATCCCCATCTGGGAGCCAGGTAGCTGTATTAGAACAGCTGTAAACACAAAATCTCCACGGAGGGATCTGTTACAGGCACGAGGCCCTGCACACTTGGATCAGCCTGTGTGGGGAAAGGAGCCTGGGCAAGGATACCAGGATTTTCTGGTTGTCCTGCTCACAACTCCAATGCATTTGTAATTAAATCAGTGAGGAAGGAAAAGGAAAAAGAAAAGAGGAAGAGGGGAAGAGAGAAAAAAAGAAAGAAAGGGAGAGGAAGAGGAGAGGGAGAGGACAGGATAGGAGTGGAGGAGCAGCTTGCATTGAATTAAAAAGAGAAAAGAACCCCTCCAAACAGCTTGATTAGATTTGAAATCGAAGCATAAGCTATTTGTCTCATTAGCTTTAAAAAAAGTGCATTACATCTCAGTATCAACTTATCTGTTGTCCTCAGAAGCTCTTTGTGCTGGGATGAGGTGTGTGCAGCCACAGCAGCTTTTCCAGGCACGAGATGCAGGCTGTGGGATCAGGGCAGCCCACACACACACACATGTTCCTTCTCAGGCAGGCTCTGCTCACAGATCTGCAGCATCTCATTTACTTTTATTTTCCCCATAATCCTTTAATTCAAGGGTTGTATTAGGACAATAATTGTTCAAACAAGAAGCATATTACATCTCATATTCCTGCATTAATTAAAACCGTCCAAAATCTCACAAAGTTTGTCACTGATTCAGAGCAAATGGGACCTGCAGATAATTAATGACTCTCAAGAACAGTTCTTAAAAAAATGGTTTCTGGCAGCAGTCAGCACATACTGGATAGATTTCTATTTTATAAACCTGTTCAGTTCTTAAAGACACAAGAAACAGTGAAAGCATGCTGTTCTTTTCAATATTAATGAGGCCATTATTTATTTGGAAAAGACTTTTTTTTGTCAGATATTTTCATGTCAGCTAGAATTTCACCCTTAAGTCACTTAATAGTTCATTAAGAGACATTTGTGATGGCTAATTATTTATTACAAATTCAGAATCTGTTTACCAGATAGCTTTAGTTCTGTTAATTAATCAGATCACCTTTTAGATCCCACACTTGCCATGCCTGTGCTGACCCTGTCATCCACAACATTTATGAAACGTGGTGCATTCTCCTTTTTGGGTGGTTTAGGTCCTGCCTAAGGAATGATGTGAGGGTTCTGTGGACATTTCACTGAGCCCCATCACAACCAGCAGCTCCCAACAACAAACACTGATGAAGGGCTTGATGTTGCCTTGAGGAGCACTGGAGCTGCAGGCTCACTCTGCCCTGGCACAGACTGGCACTGCCAGCCCAAATCAGAGGTGACAAGTGGTGACACAGTGTGGCCATGGCCTGAGTCTGCCAGGTGCTGAGAGGAGGCAGCCTGGAGCTCAGCTCAGGCACATCCTGGAGTTCAAATCCAACTAATGGGGATGAATGAAGGCTGAGCCAGGGCCCTGATGGTTCCCTTGGTCCTCTGATTAAAGGAAGAATATTTTTTCCTAGGAATTTATTCACAAGTTCAAATCACAAGGGGCAGCAGATGGGCAGGCACTGATCTCTGCTCTGGGACAGGGACAGCACCCAGGGCACGGCTGGAGCTGGGCCAGGGCAGGCTCAGGCTGCAGAGCAGGGAAAGGTTCTTCCCCCAGAGGTGCTGGCACTGCCCAGGCTCCCCAGGGAATGGGCACGGCCCCGAGGCTGCCACAGCTCCAGGAGCCTTTGGACAGCGCTGCCAGGGATGCCCAGGGTGGGGCTGGTGGGGTCTGGGCAGGGACAGGGGCTGGATTGATGATTCCTGTTCATGCCTCCTGTGATTCCATGAAATTCAACCCTGCTCCCTCCACACAGCCATTTTCCACACATTTCAAGCCTATTTTAAACTTCTACATCCAGGCTCAGTGCCCTACCCTGACATCCCAGCTCCTCCAGCACAGGAACAGCCAAATCCTGTGCCCCCAGCACCCAGAGCCTCTCCAGCCTTCATCCCTTCAGTGCCTGACCTTGAGGAGAGCACCTTGGACTGTGTGAGGAGACAGCACCACGTCTAATGAAAATCCATACTGAGAGGGTATGCAAAGATCAGACTTGATTAATTCTTTCCAGAGGTACCTTCACAATGTCAACATTGATCTGCCTCCTAGACGCACAGTTTTCTCTTGGCTGACAACCATATGCCAGTCAGAGCTCTGCTGTACTGTAAATTTAAACAGATATGGAGATAGGATCATTAAAATACCCTGAGAATACACAGCAAGTCATTGTTTTGCTGCTTGGGCTGAGAAAAATTTCACAGTAGAGCTGAGGAAATAAATGCTCTGGGCCACTCTTATGGCAAGGAAGTTAATCTGACAATGAAATTGGATGAAATGCCTGAGGAGAGGAAGCAGGGTGTGGGTGTCTTGTGCTGTCTATGCTAAGAAGTTGCTGCTTTAGAAAGGACAGATGCATTTTATTTGCAGCCACAGCCAGCCTGGTCTCTACAAGTGGTCCCTCCCTCCCAGAGTGCCTGTGTTTCAGGCTGTCCTCGGATGTTTTTCCATTAGAGATAGTTTAGGGATAAATCATTCCATCTTGCCAGAAGGCAGCGAGCTCCACCACCATCTGTCTTCCTACATATGCAACAGGACCTTTTGGATTCAGACTGTATTTCCACAAGTCTGGAGTCCTGTAGATACACTGGCTTTTGATTCATGTAACTGAGACATTCAGATTGATTTCTGGTAGAGTTCACCTGAACCTGGGCAGGGGTTTAGCCCCAGATCCCATCAGCTGTTAATTTTCTAATTGCATTCGTATGCAACCAGTCTTTGCTAATGGGCAGGTTATCTTTCATTATGAATACAGAAGGTATTCTGAGGAGGTCCAGTTGGTATTTCCAAGTAATGATGAGCTGGTTTTTATTAATTTTATTAATTTATTTTATTAATAATAAGCCTACTATTATTGTTACTATTATTAATAGTGACTGGTATTATTAATAGAATACACAAGTCAGAGTTATGTCATTTTGATGTCCTTTTTAAGGCCAGCTTCACCATTACTTAGATGTCTTCCTGTTTCTGTTTGTTCATCTTCTCTTTGGTTTAAATTTAAGTCAAATTGAACTATAAAATATAAATAAAAGAAAAAAAAAGAGACTTCTTAATTTAAAAAAAAAAAGTTTAGAGAAAGATAAATAGAAAATAAATACATAAAATCTTTTTTTCCTGGGGCCCAAACTTCAAATCAAGGCTTGTAAATAATTACCACAAGACAAGGACAGTACATGCACTGAAGATGTATCGATAGCTCTGCTGTCCTAAAGGTCACAAGCAAACATGAAAGATCTCCTTGCCAGGGTGAGGTGGCCAAGAAAAATACACTGAGAATTACTCACCTTTCAGAGAAGTTGCAGACAAATGAGAACGGCCTTTCAAAGGGGCAGCACTATTGCTGCCAGCTGCCTTCCCTAAAACGCCTGCAAAAGGCAAATTAAAGCAGCAGTTCAGCAGCATCTTTGCCACCCATCATGCTGGCATTTCTGGAGAGAGGGAGGTGGAAAACAATCCATAAGGAGCTGTCTGTGCAGGACTGGAGCCCTTCCCACGTGCTGATCTCTTCCATCCCCTCCTGGGTCTCACCTGAGCTGTGCCTCACCTGAGCTGTGCCTCCTGCATCTCCCAGGCAGGCATTAAACACCATCTGCACGTCTGAGCCTTCTGCTCCAGGTGAAACCTGCTCTGAGTGCCACAAACACCCGGCCAAGGAGACATCACAGAAGCACCTAACCTCATCTTGAGAGAGGAAGAGTTATGAGAACAAGTTTGAAAGAAAAGAAAGGGAGAGAGAGAGAGACAGAGAGATTTTATTGCTCAAGGGAAAAAAGAAAAAAAAAAAGGAGATTATAATTGAACTGCAGAAAATTCTCCACATCACGGGTAATGATGCCTGGGTTACCTCTCTTTATCTGTGCAATAGAGATTAGCAGACGGGGTCATAAAGGGAAATTAAAGTCAAATATATTCTGGGCCAGCACTTGGTAAGTACTGATTTCCTACCATTTAGGAAAAGGAACATCAAATGGAGTGGCTCAGCATAAGGTAGCAGCCAGTGGAGAGAGCCACGCTGCCATCAACCTCGAGCTGAGAGGGGCCAGCCCCCTCCCCTGCCCTGGGAGGGCTGGGGGAGACTTCCCCACAGCAGGGATGCTCTGAGGGGATGCTGGCATCTTCACCCCTGAACCCTTCACAAACTGGGGTCTCAGGCAAGGCAGGCATCAGGAGCAGCTCTGGAGATGAGATACTATCTCCCCACTGGTTTTTATTTTCCCTGCCCTCTGGTTCCCACTTTTCCCTGAAAGATGGAGGAATGTAAAGGATCCATGTGCTGTGACAACTTCCATGGGGAACTGGAGACTTCACCACAGCCCCTCTCCCTGCCCAGATCCCACACACCCCCCCTGCCTCTGGGAGCTGCACTGAGCCCCTCTCAGGCACTGAGCCCCTCTCAGGCACTGAGCCCCTCTCAGGCACTGAGCCCCTGTCCCCACTCAGCTGTGACAGGGTGAGGGGAGGGGAACCCCCCACGCCCACCTGGCAGAGACCCCCACTCTGTGTTTGACCCACCCTTTGGGACCACAGGTTCTGCTCCTGGCTCTGGCTTTGCACTGGGGTGTGCTGGGTGTCTGCAGCCAGCACTGGCAGAGAGCACAAGAGGTTTGGAGGATGTTATCCTCAGATGTCCCAATCTGAGGCCCCTTCAAGAGGATGATTCTCTAAAATTGCTGGAAAATAAAACATCTCTGGGAATTAGGTTTCTGAAGGTATCTCAGAAACAGAGTAAATAAAACACTTGGGGGAAAAAGAAATAAAGAAAACAATCTAAAGCAGGCATTACTACAAATCACTGGATCTGTTGAAAGCTCTTTTCTGTTCTTTTTAGGAGTGACTGTTGCTTGTTACAAATATTTTTTCTTTGGCTTTCTTAAGTAACATTTACTGACCTTCACAAAAATATTGCAGCTTTGCTGGCCAGTAAAATATTCAGAGAACATTCTGGAGGAAAGGCGATGTCTATATTGAGGTATCTTTATTCTTTTCTTGAAGTGTCAAATTAAATCAGCGTTCACCTTCCCCTGGCCAGGCTGGGCAGTACATGAAGAAGAGGAAGAGGGTTTGGCTGCCAGAAGCTGTCAGCTGGTGAGAGAGCTGGACAGCCCAGCCCAGCCTGTCCAGTGCCTGATGCTTTGATGGTGAACTGGACCTTACATCTCCCCAGCAGTGCTCGGGGCAGTTGAGCACAAAAACTGCCTTGGCAGCTGCTAGCAAAGGAAGATTTGCAGGCAGCAGCCTCATGTTCATCCCTCAGAGCTGGGGCAGTCATGTTCCTTGGGGAGTTCAGACTTTCTTTGCAGTGAAAAGAGCCTCGTTAGCTTCAAGTGGGGCAAGAAAATTGGTCTTGCAAGAGAGAACTGGGACGAGTGGAGGGAAAAAAATCCGGGGGTGTGGGTAGCAAGGATGGACAGAGATCAGAGAGAGAAAGGAGCCCATCTGCACTCACCCCTTTCAAAAGAATGTGTTCCCAGCCATTCATCCCTTCACTCCCCCCTCTCTCTCCCCCTCTCCATATTCTCCCCTGCCTTACTTGATGCTGTTTGAAATCAAGCACTTGGTTTACCCTTCTCCAGCGGAGCTGATCTCTCCCAGCATGACTCTGACTGCAGCGGGAGGCGCAGCGGGACGCTGGATATGGAAACCTGGCATTAGTATCACTTTCAGATGACAGCAGATCAGAGAGCTGGACCTAGGAGTGAATTAATACAGGGCTAGGATTCACTTGGAGGGTTTGCTGCTGTCATACTCCTCTCAAGATGTGAGAGAGAATTAATGTGAGGGGCTGGGATTCTCTCCGTGTGCTGCAGTGGCTGCACAGCCTCAGGGAGCTGTGGGACCTGGGCAGTGGGCACAGGGATTGCTCCAGAGCCAGAAGGGATCCCAGAGAGCAGGAGGGAGGGTCACTTAGCAAGGCCACAGGTCACTGATGGCCTCTCTGACCCCAAATCCACCAGGGCAGGGGACTGAGGGTTGGTTTAACCTCAAATATACAAGCAGTGGGCAGGGATGTTCTTGCTCCGGCGTTTCCCTGAGGGATTCACCCTTTTCTCTGGGGACTGATGCCAAAGGGAGTCTGGTGGAAAGCCACAGCAATGCCCCAGACCTGTAATTAACCTGTCAGCCAGGGAACAAGGCCCCCTCAGATCCCCTGGGACCACCTTTAAATGTCTTTGGGTGAAGGGAGTAGCTGAACACAATGGGCCCCTAATCCCTGACCCTCTGTTTAGGCAGGGACAGAGAAGGTTTCTCCAAGGAGGCAGAATTGCATCTGAACTTCCCAGCTCTGATACCTGAAATTGGCTTCATGTGCAGGAACTGCTGATTATCTAACAGCAGAGCTTTATCCACAGACCACCATCCTTGAATAAAAACCACAGAAACAGTGTCTGGTGCCCTTAAACAATTTCTCTCCCCCTTGGGATCACAGTGGAGTCACACCTGGACATTCCCTGGTTTTGTTTTCTGTGGCCCACCAAGCACCTCCCCTCTCTGGGGAACTTTTTTACCCAACAGCAAGTTGGGCACATTTTCAAGGACTCATGCACTGGTGTCTTTGTAGCCAATACAAAAGGGTGCAGAAAAGAGGGAGAGAAAGATCTGTCATTGCAACAGAGAGTGACCCACATTTTGGGGAGGTTAATGGTTACTTCGATCAATACATCCCCGAGTCAGGGGCTCTGCAGGGCAGGAGGCAAAGGGAGGATTTGCTCCTTCTTTTCACTGGGAGAAAAAGGTTTGGAGCCTGGAGCATAAACACAGCTGAGAATTCTGAAAATAGACAATATCCTTCAAATGCAGCCTAGGGATGGGATCAAATCACTGCATACACCAATTTCTCTGGAAGAGAAAACAACCCAGACCAAAACAGAGAGGAAGTCGGGCCTTGGAAGGCGAATAAAACAGAACAATGAGAGAGTGAGCACTGGAGGAAACAGCTCCAGATAATTACCTTGTGCAAGCACCACGCTGGGGAGCAGCATATGCTGGAGGAGCCCTGGCTGGGGACACAGGATGAGCAGGCAGGAGGGTGGCCAGGCAAAAACCCTTCAAAGCTGCACACGCCAGGCTGAGCTCAGAGTGGCTCCAGCTCTGCTGAGCTCAGCACAGCCATGCCAGGGATGAAAATATCCCTGTGCTCCAACCAAATCCCTTCCTTCCACTTCCAGCAGCACCTGGCAATAAGCAGCAGGAGAGGGGACAATGTTCTAACAGATTTTGGGTCACAAATGTGTGTGGCAGAGGTGGGTGTGTGTCCCTGGGTGCCCCTGGGGAGAGGAGCTCTGCACAGGCACCCGGGGAGATGGGAAATGGCCCTGAATGGTGGAGCTGGGATCAGAGCTCTGTGTCAGCTCAGCCAGCCCTGGCCACTCGCTTTTGAGGTGTTTAAATTGTGACTTCCCAAGGAAACAAGTGGAAAGTTGGGAGTCAGTTCTTTGTGGGAGAGTTGGAAACAATTTGTTGAGTCAAAAACTGCCTTGCTGAGGCTGTGCTGGCAGTTTGGGCTCAGTTTGGGGAGCAGGGCTGGGTCAGGCCAGTGCTCTGCTCATGGCCAGGTTTGTGTTGCTGTCTGGAGCAGCCTGACAAATGCTTTTGTGCCTTTTTGTCTGACAACTCTGTACATTTTATTATTAAGTTTTCAATTTAAACAAGTTTTTAATTTAAACAAGATTTTTAACCATTTTGGTTTTGGTTTTTTAAATGGAATCATCTTGACCTTGTTCTCTAAAGATAACTAAGCATGTTTTCTTGAGAAAGAGAAATTCCATCTTCTGTCCTGAAACATTCCACTTACATTTCAGTTTCCTTTGTGGAGGGAGTTATATATACAGGCATATATATATACAGGCAGCATCTATAGATCTGTGGATTTAGGGTTGAAATTCTGCTAAGCTGTGAGACCAGCACTGTAAAGCCACCCTGGACATGCCCATGAGAAGCAGGACTTTGCTGAACAGGAGCTGCCCTCATCCCAAGAAATTCCCTCTTTCCCCTGCATGTGAAGAGACTGGCACAGGAAAGGGATGTGCCCATAAATCTGTCACCCCGTGGTTTTCCACCTGGAGTTTGTGAGTCCCTGGAGGCCCTGCACTGTTTTGCTGATGGATCCATGAGTGGTAACTCCAGAGACCAGGTCTGTTGTGCCAGAGCTCACATCTGCCATGCAGGGTCTATGCCTCCCCTGGGGGAAAAATTAGGGAGAAAACCAACTGCAGGATGTGCAAACCCTTGCTTCAGGCAGGCTGGGTGTCTTCACCCTTTGTGCAATACAAATTTAATGAACCTAAACAGGCACAGATGCACCTTAAATATCTGTGTTTACTAACTCAGCTCCAAACACCAAACTTACCAACACATTTACCTGCTCTGGCTGCCTGTGGCAGCTTCCAAGAAGCACAGAAAGCAGCAAGTCCCACTAGAGGGCTTGAAAAGTGCTCTGAGAAATCCTCCATTAGCAGCAAAAGCTGTCCCCAGAAATACATTAGTGATCCACGGGGCAGAGCATTAAGTTGGGACATTTTGTCAGCTTTTCTGAGAAGGCAAATGCTTTATCATGCCTGTATTCACAGCCACCCCCACCCTGGCTCATCCTCCTGGCCCCAAAATGAGGAAAATGTCATTTGTGCAGGACACTTCAGTGACTCTGCTATCAATCCCTGGCAGATTCATTTCAATATCGACCAGCTCTGTGATGGTAATTGATGAGAGATGCAAGGGATGGAAGAATGAAGAGAGCAGTGCTGAGCAGATCTTCCAGCCCAGATGGCAGGAAGCCCCTTGCTGTGGCTTATCCCTATCCCATTTGCTCTCCCAGAAGGAAAAAATGAAAAAAGGGAAAAAAAAAAAAAAAAAGAAGAACTTTTATTTCCCTTGTTTTTTGTTGTGGGGTTTTTTTTTGTTTGTTTGTTTGGGTTTTTTTGTTTGCTTGTTTTGTTTTGTTTTGTTTTTTTTGGTTGTTGTTTTTCCCTAAGAAAAGGCCACTGCAATTTTCCAAATTCCAGTTTGCAATCAGCATATTCTGAGTGTTTTGAGTTGAAAAGGCTTTCCCTGAGAGAGAATGAAGCAAAACAAGGAAGGGCAGAAGGAACAAGGTGGGATGAACACACCATTGACAATACAAAACCTGAACAGCTGAGCTTAAAGCTTGGAGGGATTTTGTCCAGTTATGGAGTACAAATCTCTCCCCCAGACACCCTGCTGGTGAGGGCGGTCTGGAAAGCACAAAGAGACAACAGGTCAAGAGTTAAACTCCCCAGCTCAAAAAGCAACAGGGCACATGATCCAAAGGTTGCACTGAGACATCCAGGAGGAATAAACTTCCCTGAGAAGCCACCTTGATTTAGAGAAGTAGAACAGAGAAATAAAACTGCTTCCAGCACTGACTCTCCTCACTCCATTTCAATATCCCAGCCAGCATGGACATGTTGGTTTGTATTCCTAATGCTGCTCCTCTCCAGCTGCTCAGGATGGACTTTTAACATCCCCATCTCAAGAAACAACTTATTTTTCGTTGTTCCTCCACACTGAGGAAAACAAAATAAAACAAAGGAAACAAAGAACAAACTTGGGAGCACTTGGTAGTGCCCAGGCTGTGGTGCTCAGGCAGTACCACTGTACTGCCTCACCTGTAGGGATGCTGGAAAACCTGATCAGGGACAGAAATCAGGCAGCAGCAGAGTTTGTGAGAAACTGAGGCACAGAACTTTCTCACTCTGGCCTGGGAAATTGTGAGGAGGATTGTACCAGTCCTCAAAAGTGAAAAACAGTCTGCACAAGTGTTATTCGTCCTTGCAGCTGTGTTTGCCCAACTCCCTGCTTACTCACAAGTGTGGTCAAGGGATGCTGCTCTGGTTGTCCAATAGTGTTTCTTTCTCACAAATGTCTTTGTAAGAATGATACAAAAATAAAGATTGGCTCTTTGCCTTCTGAGTATAGAGAGTTCATGTTATTATGTTTCTGCCATCCCTAATCCCCACCTGCTCTGTGCTGGTGAGGCCACTGAGAGGAGAACCTTAGGAATGAGGGACCCCAAAACCCAAACTCCAACATGGGCTCCCCTTGATGCCTTCTTTTGGGGTTACCCAAAAACAGAGGCCAGACAAAATTAAGGGAATAAAAAGGAGGTATATTAATTCAGGTTCAGCTCAGGCAGACAAAGCCCCCCAGGGGCTGCACCCAAAATGGACAAAGGCTCATGGGTTTCACACTTTTTATAACTTTGCTCCATTTGCATCTTGGGGGTTAATCTGTCAATTACAGCTCCAGCTAATGAAGCAATTTACCCCCAGTTTGCTCCCCCAATTCACTTTTGTTCCCATTTCTCAGCCTGAGGCAGTGAGGTGTCCTTGATCCCCAGGCCTGCAGAGGAATTGCTGTGTCTGCCCCAAATGGGGAAGCAGCAGCTCCCACTGTGTGTGGAGTTTGGAGTTACACACTAAAGAACTGCAGGGTTACAAATATATGAAATATGTAAAAGCTAAAATCCTAAGGCATCACCCTCAGAGCTAAAAGACACTCTAGGAGTGGGTGAGCAAGCAAATGGTGAGGTTTTTTATAGTTGCACAAACATGAACACCTTGAGCTCCTCAAGGCTGCTCTCAGAAATGGCTCTGAAATGTCTCAGAAATAGGAGCAGAGTAATTGCAATGTATATTCTAATAACTGCAGCTATAATAACACCCCCTTCTCCCCACTTTTCTCTTTAGGGGTGATCTGCCAAAATGAGAAACAAAATTACTGTGTCTGTTCAGCAAATTCTTACTGACAAAATCTTTAAGAGTTGACAAGAGTAATACACTGAAAATTAGTTTACAAGTGTTTCAAGTTTCCAAAAATCAATCAAAATCAAATTAAGTTCTGAAGACACTGTCTGTAGCATTTAAGGAAAATAGAGATCAGCTGCAGCAACGTGAGATGAGGGGCACAACTTCTGAGCAGGAGACTTGGATCTGCTCTGCCCCCTCTTCTGGCTCAGGGTACAGAGCCACAGCAGTCACAAGGGTTTGCTGATGCTTTGGGTAATCTGGGCACCAACAAGAAGAAACCCAACCTAAATAATCCACAACAGAGTCCTCAGTGTGGCACTTCCCCATCCCAAATCTGTGTCTTTCCCAGAGAGCCATGAATTGGGGGTTACAGGTACAGAGATGGGTTTCTCTCCTGCTTCCTGATCGTTTCTGACATTCTTGCATTTCTTACTTACATTCTCAATGACAGATAGAGAAAAAAAAATAAAGCTCATAAATATTGCCATCAAGGAGGAAAATCAGTTTATAAAGCAGATCTGTTGCAGAAGCTGGCAGAACCAAGCCTGGGCTAACCTAAAGCAGGGGCAAGGGCAGAGTTCAAGTCCATTTAGCACTGAAACTTCTTCGTGTTTCTTCTTGGCTGCGTGATCTCAAACAACTGAAGCCTGTGCTGGCCCTGGTGTCAGTGGATATGCCTGGGACTCAGTGTCTTCTTGAGAATATGTGAAAAAAAATCTGGTGTGAGAGTCTGTGGTGTTCCTGAGCGAGCAGAGCCTTTCTGGGGAGGCAGGAGCGGGGCTTGCTCGGAGGTGTTGTCTTTTTTGCCCTTCATCCATATGGTACCCTGACCCCACCCTGGCCCTGCAGATCCAAGAGCTGGTGACCTACAAATCCTCAGCCATCTGCTTTGCAAATTCAGCCTCCACCCAGCTCTCCTGCCTTGCTGTTTCAGCACTCACTCGCAGTGAATGGGCTTGCTTTAGGTTTCCAATTATGTCTTACTTAATTATATTCCTCCTTGGGGTCCTAGAGGCCCTGGAAATTTTCCCCCACTCTGTCTATTCCCATAACTATGAGTCAACAGTTCAATTATAGTCTCTTTATACAGGCATGAGAATTTGTTTCTTGGGCAAAGTTCCTTGATAAGATGATATGCTACATAAATGTCTCTAGCAAAACACATTTCACAGTGAATTTATCTCTGCACAACTTCCCCGCCTTATAGCACCTTATCATTCCAAGGCGTCTCAAGGCACTTTCCAAAAGGTGTGCAATAATAATACTTCACAGTTAGACACAGCCTTTCATGGGAATATCTCAGGGCTGTATGCAGGGGAGCACTCAGCTCCTTCACAGAGCTGGGAGCACCGAGGCCAGGGGGGTGGGAGAGCTGCCCAGAGGAATGAGGGACATGCAGGGTTTGTCCTGGAGCCCAGGAGGTTTCTCCTTTGCCCCTAAAGTCCTCACAAGTCCCACCAGTGTTGGGAAGCAGCCAGGCTGTGGGGAGGAAATGCATCCTTGTCCCGTGGCCGTGGGATGGGGACTCAGCTCTTTGTGTGCCCCATTTATCCACACCCAACACGCGTGTGTCATGCAAGGAATAAAAAACCCCAAGCTGCAGCTGGCAGAAGCTCTGTGATGTGCTTTGTGTCTGTTCCCAAGGTGAAGATAGCTGTGCTCTGCCAAGGGTCCTGGCCTGGAGCAGGGCTGAGTAAAGACCCTGTTTTCTCTGGGGACAGAGCTCAGAACACTTCTGGGATTTCCCAGGAGAAGAATCCATGTCCAATTCCTGGAACTGGGCATCCCTTCCCCACCACACATCCCCCACTGTGTGTTGAGCTGTCTCCCACCATCCTGGTGTCCTTGGCTCCAGCCCTGCCTGTCACCTTCCTCCTCACTCCATCACATTCAGCAACCTCTCCTGTCCCTCCTCCCTCCCAGCCCAGCTTATATCATCAAAAAATCACTTTGGCACCTTCACTGTCAGCAAGCGGCTGTTTATCTGCTATATCATTGAAAAGATCTCCAAAGCCAGGCTTGGAAAACAGCCCTTTTTTTATTTGATGCAGGATCATCTGAAAGGAGGATGAGAAGCAGTGAGAATATGTTTTCCTTGTACAGATCAATATGAGTTTAACCTTCCCCCACAGCAGGGCCTCCCTGCCCACCTCCTTAGCTCACGGATTTCTCCCTCCTTCCCTCTTTGCTGCCCTTCCTGCATCCCAGTGTTTCCAGCACTCCTGCAGGGGACCTCTTGGTCCCCTGTGCTCCAGGGCAGCATTTCTGCCTTGCCAGAGCAGGTCCTTTTTGTCCAGGGGAGGGTTTCCTTGTCAGCCAGCTCAGAGACTCCATCATCCCAATGATTTCTGATCCTTTGGGTCTCCTCCTTGCTCCACTTCCTTACAGCTCCCGTGCTGTGCCCTACACAGAACTCCTCTTCCAGCTGTTCGGAGTCACTAAATGAATTTCCCATCTCTTCCCTTTCTTCTCCCCCTCTGGGGAGGAAACAATCGTGTCCTTCTCTCATGCCCCCTTCACCTCTGCCAGTGGCAGATTTACTCCCACTTGGCTTCCTGGCAGCTGCTGCAGCTGCAGCCCTGAGCAGGGGATTTGGCATCTCCCTGTCCCATTCTCACTGTGCAGCATTCCCAGGGGGATCAGAAATAGGGAGAGGAGTGGTTTGGGTCCTGTGGTGCAGCTTTCAAGGTCCAGGGACAATTTAAAGGCCACCTTGATAACAGATCAATATTATCATTTTATACACAGGGAAACTGAGGAACATTTTGGTGGGAGCACCAGCAGCAGGTCACTTCCTCCTGCCTCACAGCTCATGGATGTCTCTGCCAACCAGGGAGAAAGTCTAAGGCAGGGTGAGCACGAGGATGGCCCAAGATGCTCTCACCTGACAGGTACAAGCACCACTCACTGGGCTTAGCCAGCCACAGGAACCAGTGCCAGATTCATTTCTAAAGGGAAAGGAAAAGCCTGAGTCCTTTCCCAGCTCAAAATCCAGCAGCAAACCCCATCCTGCTATTCATGCCCAGAGACAGAGAGGCACTTCTGTCTCCTCAGGAGATGGGAGGGGCAGACAGGTTGTTACTGTAATAGCAGGAGAGACGCCCACCACTGTGCTAAATGATAGATTTATCTGTGCCACGGAATGAGAGACTGCTCCTCTTCCCAAAGCACTGACAGCCTCTCCAAGGTCACAGGGATGGCATCCTGCTTTCAGACAGCACAGGGAAAGATTCACTCCCTGTTCACCTGCTCCTTCAGAAGGAATGGGCTTAGCTAGGCTCTGAACCCACTGCTTGCCTAGTCCAGACTCAGGGGATGACATTTATTCAGACAGACAGACAGGGAGAGTGACCAATCCACAATCCTGGTCCTTCATCCCCCACCCAGGGCCCTCTTCCTGCAAGAAAGGAGCTGGGAAAGCATCTCTGCAAAGTTAACAAAGGAGCAAGAGGGATCCTGAGAGCCAACAGGCAGTTTAAAGTCTCACACACACAAAAAAAAACCCCCATAAATTAAAAATACAAACACTAGAGCTGATTTGTGCTGTCCACATCCAGCCAAACCCAGGTGCTATCAGAGATTAGATGCCTTTGCAGATAAGGGCAGATAACAGGGCATGACTAGTTAAGGACAATAAGAGGAGAATGAAGGGAGTGGGGGAAAATGCAGAGATGTAAGGCCAGAGAGCAGAAGGGACCGCAGCAGATCAGCCTGACAGATCCGTGGCTGTGCAGAACCAGGGGGACAGGAGCTGAGTGGGGGCACTGGGGACATGTCCTGGTGCCCCCAGCACTGCTGTGCCCCCCACCTGTGCTGCTCCAGGGTGGGACACACAGGGCACTCCCAGCAAAGCCAGGGTTGCTGCTGTCCTGACAGGAGTGGGGACAAGAGTCACTGGTGACAACACACTCTAAACAAGTGACAAAAGCATCCAGGGAGGCCTGGCCTGGGGGATATTCCCGTCCTGACCACCAAGAAACAGCCACCAGTCAGTGCTGGTGAGCACTGCCTGCAGCAGTTCCAGCAAGGATGACTCTGGCTTTGGCACTCAAGAAATGATCTAAGGAGGGTCCTGCCCTCCTCCATCCCGGCTCTTCCCTGGCTCTTCAGGGCCCTGGCTCATCCCACACAGAGCAAACACAGCTGCTCTGCCCTGTGAAACAGCCCCAGGCCTCAGGAGCTGTGCTCAGTGCCCCAGGGCAGCTGGAATGCCTCAGGGAATTCGCTGTACAGCAGGAGCAGTGGAAAAGCTGCAGGGTCACAGTCCCTCGGAGGGACCTCATCCCTTTGTGTGGGATGTCTGTGGAAAGCCATAATGGAATATTTGGGATATCATCCCCTGCTCCCCAGGCTGTCTGTGGTGTTGTATCCCCGCTCCATCCCATCCTGCACCAAGGGGGGCTCTGCAGCAATGGACTGAGCTTTGCTTTCCTCTGCAGAGCACCTTGATGCTCCTGCTTGGTTAAAATCCCCTCATTCCATCCAGAGGCTTGGAAAAGGCTCAGCCTGTCATTGCTTTGCAAACGCTGCCTCCCCAGGTCAGGAAAGGACAGGGACACTTGGCTGCTCCCAAGGGATTACCTTATTTCACTTTCTTACCACTCCACACCCTCTGGGATTTTGTGTTCCAGAATCTGCTGCTGTATCTGTATTTCATACTGGAAGTTGTGTTTTCCTGCTGTATCTTGGTACCTCTTTTTGAGAAGTACTGCTGAGGAGTTTGCTTTCCCATACATATGTAGATATCAGCTACACAGATATAAAAACCTGGATGTTTTCAGCCTCCAAGAACACTCATCCCAACCACCCACCTACCCGAGGACAAGGATCCCCACGTGAACTCCTCCCAGTAAGAATGGGTGAGTGGGAAAGGCAGGAAGAGCAAAGCTGCAGCATCACCCTCCCTGCTCCTTCACCCTCCCTGCTCCTTTCCTCCTCCAGAGCTCTGCTGAGCTCCAGTGCCATGGGGTAATCCAGGAATTCTGTCCACTATGTGTCACAGGTCTGTCAGGAATGGGCTCTCAGAGCCTCACTGAATGAGATGCATCTGCTCTGGCCACTCATTTGCTGCAGTTAATTGTTCTTGGGGAGGAAAGGGGCATGTTCAGGTTGTTTTTCTCTCACTTTCCAATCCCTGCCATCTCAGTGGGATGCAGGAATTCAGCTGCACCCCACAGCAGGGTAATAAACCCTGAGCCTTCAGCCCAGCAAAGGGAACAGCCCCAAGGGGAGACAACTTCTTAAATCCCCTGACTGCTGGTTCCTCTTCCTTGGCAGCTATCACTTAATTCACCTCAATTTTTGTTCTACAACAGATTCCCTTTAAATCCCCATTGAAGGATTCAGCAGTGAGCTTAAACTGTCGGTGATGGGATTGAAAAACTTCAGTGAGATGCAGGATTTTGTGGGAGCTGAGAGGGCCCAGCAGATTGTGATGCAGGATCTGTGAGCCCTGACACTGCATTCCCCCTGCACACAGCCACCACTGCTGGGGACTGTGGCTTGTCCCTAATAGAGAAATATCCACATCCACCGATGATTTTTCTAGTGTTTGAGCAGCCTGATAATTCCCAAATCTACTATTCCTTTTCACAAATGACCAACCTTCTTTTTGACAACTTAATATTAGGGACTCTGAGGAAGACACTGAAAACCTGGAAAGATCCTGAAAACCTGGAAAGATCCTGAAAACCTGGATTCCCCAGCAAAATGTACACTGTGCTGGCAGCCTCAGTGGAGAAAACTGCTTTCAGAGGAGGCTTAAAACACAGTCCTGGTCATTCCTGGCAAATAAATCTTCCTTTGTGGTTTCTGAGAAGCTGATCCTGATGTCTATGCCCCAGTAAAGTTTCTAAGTTTCTTTAAAGCCTATTTGGTGGCAAAGAGAGCCCAGTAATTTGAATTTAAAGGGTGCTTTGCAGGAATTGTTCTCTGCCTGATGCTCAGCCCCCACCATGGCCTAGAAGTGACAGCCCTTAGATGAACTCAGTCATGATATAAAATAGAGAATTATCCCTGTGCCTGTCCCAGAGGACTCAGAGATTTCCAGGGGCAAGGAGAGGGGAGGGTAGGGGTCACTAGCAAAATAAATGAGAAAATCTACAGGGCAATGAATTGAGCAGAGGTACAGTGACAAATGTGAGGTGTTCCTGGGCTGCTGCCACAGCCCCAGCCCTGCAGTGGGAGGGTGAGGGCAGCAGGTACTGGTGTGAGTGACCCCAAAGCCCACCCACAGGGCACCCCTGCCTTGTCCCTCCTTCCAGCACTCACACCTCAGTGCTCTGAGCTGTCTGTGCTCAGGTACAGCTTCTCCTCTTTTCCATCACCCCTGGAGAAACCCACAGCTCACAGCAATCCAGGTCCCTGCTCCATAGCTGGAGTTGTGAGAAAAAGGGAGAGGGAGGGATAAAAGTGCTCGGGGACAGTCATGAACCACCCCAACCCCACCGAGGTGTCCACACCATTCCAGCTCCCCCTGGGCCCACACACAGCTGGAGCCAGGGGCCTGTTCTCAAATTCCTTCCCTCCTCCCATGTTCAGACACTTCTCTCAAGCTGGGAAAGACAGAGACCATGGACTCGTGCAGCACTTGACAGGAGACCCAGGTTATTGATTCACAGCTCTACCTCCCTGAACTTTTCTGGAGGAAAACAGGGCTGCTTTGCATAAGGCGGGCATATGCTGCAGCTTTGGCACGAGGAGAGCCGCTTGGCATTTCCTTGCCAGACTTTTCCCACCCTCCTCTGATGCCATCTGCCTCCCTGAAACACTGAAACTCCCATCTGTCAATTTTGCTGTAAACACACAATTATCCAGGCTGCTGGGGGGGAAAAGTGGCACAGCCAAATCTCGGCCACTCACGGAGAGGGACAAGTTGGGAGGAGTGTTCCTCTCTCACTGTCCCACCAGGCAGCTTGGTGCTGGGGGCCATTGCCTTTCGTTTTTCTCCTGCCTTCTCCCTGTGGGTGCCACCAATCCCTCTGCCCATGCCCTGGGCCTCTCACAACTCGGGGGGCAAACTCAGAGCTCAGGCAGGGGCTGGTGGGGAGCTCCAGCTATTCCCAGCACCCAGGTCACAGCACCCAGGTCTTGTTGTGGCCATTTGCTTCCCTTTCCTCTGTGTCACAGCAGAGAGGACAAAGCTGCCTGTGGTCACCCGAGCCCAGATCCCTGCACACACCCCAGAGACAGCACCCACCCGAGGGCAAGGTCAGCACCAGGGAGCCTTCCCTTGCCAGTTCGTGTCAGCAGCATCTCTGAGACAGCAGCATCTCCTGCCTCCCACCTCTGGGTTTCATTGCAGCATCACACAGATCTGGCAAGCTCAGATGCCAGAACTGCGAGAGGTTTTCTTCTGTGTTCTCCCTGGAAATCTCCCTGTCTCTGGCTGGGGGCAGCTTTCTCTGGCCACAGCAGACAGCAAACTGCTGACAGCAGCCTGTGGTGTGAGCTGAGCCCTGTCAGCCCAGCTATCAGCAGTCAGGAGATCCCCCCATCAGTGCTCTGAGATGCTCTCAACCCTTGCAGGGGCAGCACAGGCAGAATTTCCCGAGCAGAGTCAATCTGCAGGACGAGCAAACAGAGGGTGACAAGTGAGGGAGGAGAGGAGGCTGCAGACAGCCGTGGGCTGGGGGGGGTTTTGGGGGCTGGGGGGTGTTTT
>VXBR01005560.1:855232-866536 GCA_013400215.1 Cisticola juncidis | reverse complement strand
CACATACAGTGCCCCACACACACACAGTGCCCCACATACACACAGTGCCACATACACACACAGTGCCCCACACACACACACAGTGCCCCACACACACACAGTGCCCCACACACACACACAGTGCCCCACATCTCCCTTTGGTGCCTGCCCCACTGCACTCATCTTCCTCCTGTGGCTGGAAAAGCGCTCCCAGGGCAGCATTTAGGGATGGTGGCAGAGCTGCAGAGTGGGATCCAACCAGGGCAGCCTGGGCAGGGCACACAGAGGCACAGAGGGCTGCATTGGGTTGGGGTGGAAGGGCCCTTCAAGATCCAGTCCAATCCAAGGGATCTCCCACTTGACCAGGCTGTTTAAATGTCCCTCAGATGGACCCTGTCCTTTCCAGTGTCCATCACCAACCTTCACCTCTGGCACTTTTGAGGAAAACAAACTCATCCTCTTTAAAATGTGCCCCCAGACCTGCTTGAACATTTGGCTACAGGGCAAAGCTCACACCCAAGGAGGACAATGTCACCCCAGCAGAGCTTTGGGGAGCACATCACCTTTGAGGAGCCCTTTTTTTGGCAGCCCCTCACTCCATGGGGCGTCTCATGCACATTTTGTGCTGCCATGCATCTCCCAGGCAGAGGCAGGGAGAGATTTTCAGGAATAGAAAGCAGGAAGTGCGCACAAAATCTTGGAAGGGGGAGGAGGATGGAAGTTAACAAAAACACAACGCTCTTTGAAAAGGAAAAGTAAGGAAAAAAAAACCCAAACCAACTCTTTTTCAAAGCATTTTGCAAATATTGCTTTTCCTCCCCTCCCTCATTTTCTGACAAGCTGCAATCAGCATTCAATATTGTCACTCAGTGCCCAATTTCAGAGGGGATAGGTATCCACGGAGCTCTTTAAATGAAATAAATAAATACATCTGGCCACGTATGGCAGGGGCTTAGCTGGGAGCTCAGCTCTTCTGAAAATCTGGTCAATCACGGTGACATTGATTCAGGACAATTACTCCTGATTTACACGGGTGTAAATGAATAGAATGGCATTAAACTGCTGACTGGGGAGTCCATACTCAGGCAGAGCTCATCAGAAAGCTGAGTTCCCATTCTGTGAAAGATTGAGATCAGCTTCCCCATCCAAATCAGGACAAAAATGGTCTATTTTTCTTAAAATGGAACAGAAAGAGGGGGAACAAACCTCACCTGGGTTCAATAAAAACTTTGGGTTTGAATGGCTGGCATTTGTCATTTTGACTCTTTAAAAAGTTATTCATATCTAACAAAAGTAGGGAAGGCAACTTTTCCTGGTATCATAATGCAATTCTTGGCTTTCAGTTTTCCTTTCGCCCAACTGAAAATTAATTGGGACTAGGGAGGACAGAAATCTGGGGATTTTTACCAAACAATCAAACCTGTCCTCCACCTCTTTTCCCCTCCTGCAATTCCCACTGTCACACTGTGTCACTGAGGTTTCCAAGCTCATGCCCACACCAGGCAGGTGCAATCCCTGCCCCGCATCACCACCCTGGCATCAGCAGGCAGCTTTGAAAATGCACTCTAGGCTGTGTGAGGAGCAGGAGAAATGCCAGGAACCTTTAAAAGTCAATTTTTTAGGGATAAGGGGTCTTCTCAGTGGAGGAGCTGTAGGCAGGGGGGCAGAGAGGACAACCATGGGGAGCAGGGAAGGATCCCTGGCATGTTTTAACCAGGATTAGTTTGTGGGGAAGGAGAGGAGGGGAAGAGGCTAAAGCTCTTAGAGAGCCCTCCCCTCCCAAGTTTTCAGAGTACTTTGTGCCTGGATGTGTGCTCGGGACATAAATCACTGTAGCTGAGGATAAATGGGAGCCTGTAAGTGCCACGAGCACTAATGACAACATTCATCAAACCCTGAGCCTCTCCATATTGCACCAGTCTCCGGGATGCCTGCGGACATATGGACCCAGCTCGCTCCAGCAGCCCCTGCTCCCCTGCCCTGGCAGCAGGAACAGAGCTCAGCCTCCCCACAGCCAGCAGAGAACATCAGGCAGGCATGTGCTGTGTCCTCAAAAATAAAAAAAAAAAATAAAAAATAAACAGGGATATCTTCCCTTGGAGCCCCATCTCACAGCGCTTTGCCACCCCAGAGGTCCTGAGCAGGCAGCACTTCACATTCCCAAAATGCAGGTCTGGACATTGCACCAAAAAACCCAACCCTCCATCAAAAACAGCAGAGGGAATATTCCCTGGAGCAATCAAGTTGTGGAGAGTCCATGGATAGTCACTCACTGGCAATTAATTGACAAGGAAAGCTGGGCAAAGCCCTGAGGAGGGGGTTTGAGCCAACCAGAGCTGCTCCACAGCAGCACTGGGCTGATACTGGGATGCCTGATGGGAATTGAATCCCAAATTTATCCTCTCAGTGCTTTAGTGCCTCTCATGAGACAGAGCAATGCAGCAAAATAGTTCTCATAAATCTGCAGCAGCCCTGGGGCTCTGAGGGGCATGGGGAGTCCTGTAGATCCAATCAGGATGCGCACAGAAGAAATGAGCTGAGAAAGGAAAGGGCAAAAAGGGGAGTCTGCAAAGGCATGGGGAGAAGGAGATCCTTGCATGGGGAGAAGGAAATTCTTGCATGGGGAGAGGGAAATTCTTGCATGGGAAGAGGTTCTTGCATGGGGAGAGGGAAATTCTTGGAGGTGAAATCCATTCCATGGTCCTTGTGTAACAAGTCTGAAGGAAAAGTGAAGTTCCTGGACTCGGCACTTCACGGCACAGCCTCAACCATCAAATAGGTCAGCCTGCAATTAATTCTATTTACTGAGAGATGTATTAAACTGAAATTTCTCTGCAGGCATGTGTCAGGTTCAAGAGTAAATGTTCTCAAAAGGGGAATTACTGCTCAAAACTCAGGAGAAGAAACCTTTTAGGATAAGGGAAGCCAGGTGATATCCATTGCAAGAGTCACAGCAGGAACCTCAACTGGGTCCTTTCATACCCCCGACTGAGCTGATTTCTTGCTAGACCAAACTCCTTCCCTCTGAAAAATCTGAAGGAATGAGGTCTTTTTTCAAGCCTGGATTAAAAAAAAAAAAAAAAAAAAAAAAGAGCAGTGTAGCCTTCTCATTTCCTGGCTTTGAGCTTTAAGGACAAGGTGAGCAAGTGATTTCCTCCATTCCCTAATTTAGTTAGGTTTGTTGCACAAGCTGGGTTCGGTTTGAGCACAGAAGGAAAGGCTCCATCCACAAATGGCATGATTTCCATGAGAAAAGAGGGAGAAAAGTACAACTCGAGTAGTACCCTAAGGGAAGAGTTTTTGTTAAGTCTGTAGCAGCACTGGGGTTCTGAGGGGACATGGGGAGTCCTGTAGATCCAATCAGGACAACCACAGAAATAGTGAGCTGAGAAAAAAAAAAAAAAAAAAAGGCAAAAAAGGGGTGTCTGCAAAGGCAAAAGGGAATTTGTTTGCTTGCTCACTTGTTTTCTTAAAACAGAAAGTTGATTTTGTGTCTGAGCTAAAGCAATTATCTCTGGAGATGTTTATTATTGTCTTCTCTGAGTGCTTTTTCATGGGATTGGAGGGGGAATATCAGCACAGACTGGGGGGGAATGTGGCTTTACCCCAGTGAAAATTGCCATTAGTTTCGGACAGTGCTCTGAATCCCTCAGAATATTCATGAACAGAAACATTCACTCAAATAGAAATAAAAATTTATTGAAATATGAAACTGCAAATAGAAATGGCTGTTTGGGGCCCTTTGCAGCAATTATGGAGGAGACATTCATTTTCTAGCTTTTATATGCAACTCAAATGATGCTTTAATGTAATTTTATAATTTATTTACTCAGGGAAATCCCAGCTTAGTTGTAGCATCTGTTTTCCTTTTCCTCCTCCCTCCAAACCCCAGTGCAGACCATTATGATCCAGTTATAAGCTGGAGGAAAGGCAGATGATGCTCCTGAGGCCATGGTGGGAGCTCAAATCACCAATGAACTTGCAAGACCCCCATTGCCAAGGTCACTTTAATGTCATCTGTTCATATATTTTGTCCTTAGGGTTGTCAGACTTCAGGAGGGATTGGGAAGGGGACAGTGAGGGGGACCAGGGGCACAGGCTGTGTTTAAGGAGGGCAGGATGGAGTGGGGCACTCCACTGGGGGCCAGTGGGGTCAGGGTGTTTGGAGATGTAGAAAAGAGGAAAAAAGTTGTCCTGGTGGGATAAAATTAGGAATTTAAAGCCAGCTTTTTCCAGGTGTTGGGCAGAGCTCACATCTGTCCAGGGGGATTGCAGCTCACACAGGCAAGGAGGAGGAAGAGGGAACAGAGGCTCCAGGACATTCCAAAGGCTGGTCCAGGAGGATGCACATCACTGGCAGACCCTGAAAAATGGCCCAGAAATCCCATTGCAGCAGCAACTGCAGCTCCCAGTGGATATTTCATGGTGAGGGGCTGTAACTCCAATATTGCCCAGGGAGCAGTCACCAAACCCTTGAGAGCAGGGCAGTGGGGACTGCTGGTGGAAGCAGCTTCCTGCTGCTCCTCCAAGAGGCCTGGGGTGAGGAAAAGAGAGGTTTTATAACACATTTCCTCTTTTATCAGAACCCCTGCTCAGGGAGGAGTTAGAGAAACCAGAGATGCACCATAAGGGTTCTCCAAGTTTGAGCCCTGCTGCACCACACAGATAGTTTTAATATATATATCTATAGGTGCCTAGCATTTTATTAGACTGAGCCAAGCCAAGCTGAGTTCTCAAGACAGTTAATTTCATAATTCCCTCATTTCATGGGTGAATTTCATGCGTAGAAATGCAAAGAATTAGTGGTATGAGTGTGCTTTGCGGGTATAAGACCAAATGAAATCTGGATGGAAGACATTTTCTTCCATGAAAAATGTCAAGTTATTTTTAGAATTCTGAGGAGAAAAGAAACTTCACCCTGGAAGGTCAAAAATTTTATTAAAAAGTCAGGAAAATAAATTCTTGGAGAATGAAAGTTTCCATGTTTCTGCTTTACGAGAAGTTTAATAACTTTTCAGCTACTTTCTGCTATTGCCCTTCTGAGTCACCTGTTCAGGGGAGTCTGTGTGTTCCCAGAAGGACAACTCCTCCAAAGGGTTTGGGTTTGCTATTTGCTCAGTGAGTTAGTCCCAGGAATATATCCAAGGTGGCTCTGAAGTTTAAGAAAAGTACACATTGCAGAGATTGAGGTACAGATAGCTGCAAGCTCTCTCCCTCAGTTCAGGAATCCTGCTCCTTGTCACTCCCCTCCACCTCCAGCCCTTCCAAGCTGAGGAAATTGTGGTGTGAAGTGGCTGCCAAGATGTAAAACACAAACCAAAACAAACTGAAAAATCCAGCTACCTACGCTCAGTGCCAATCCCAAACAAGCAGCTTTCAAACCCAAGAACATTTCCAGGGCCATTAATCACACACAGCTCACTGCTGCAGCAGGTGACCACAGGTTAATGTAAAGGAGCTGGAAATCAAACCCAAAAGTGAAGTGTGATGGGAAGCAAACTCTCTTGGATGGCAGGAGCTGAGCAGTTGTGTTGGTTCAGGTTTTTGGGGGCAGTATGGGGAGTTTTATTTGCAGCTCAGCAGGAGCTGTGCCCTTCTGACACCCAAAGCATCCAAACTCTGTCCCCTGCTGCCAAGCTGGACAGGGCTGTGCTCCCTGAGCACATTCCTGGCTCTGATCCCAAACCTCTTGGCATTCAAAGGAGGTGTCTGCCCAGCCCTGAGGCTTCCTCTCCTGTCCTGTAGGTGTTTCAGTCTGGTTTATGTTCCCCTGCTCTACCCTGGTCACACCTCCCCATCCTGGAGCTCTCCTTCCAGTGCTCACAGTGCTCAAGCCCCATCCAGCTGGGTGGGATTTCCTCTTCTCTTCTTGCACATGGGCCTGGAGTGACAGGACAAGGGGGAACAGCTTCAAAAGGACAGAGGGCAGGGTTAGATGGGATATTGGGCAGGAATTGGTCCCTGTGAGGGTGGGTAGGCCCTGGCACAGCAGGCCCAGAGCAGCTGTGGCTGCCCCTGGATCCCTGGCAGTGCCCAAAGCCAGGCTGGCCGGGGCTGGGAGCAGCCTGGGACAGTGGGAGGGGTCCCTGCCATGGCAGGGGTGGAACAGAATAATCTTTACATCCCTTCCAACCCAAACCATTCTGTGATTCTGTGACTCTCCCTCCCTCTCCACTCAGCCACAAACCTGCCCTCCTCCAGCTGCCACATGTTTGCACTTTTGCTCCATTTCAAGCAGAAATTCATCTTATTTCCCATTCATACAGAACGGGTTCACCAGGAAGGTCAGAGATTTTCCTGGGGGAGCATGGCCTGAGTGGAGCCATCCCTGTCCCCAGCAGGGCTGTCTGGTGTGGGGAAGAACCAGGGGAGATGTGACCAACAGGGACAGGGGAGGTGACACCCTGTGTGTGTCAGATCATATTTATTTCACTGGGAACTGAGAGGGAGAGCAACTGAGAGGAAGGGAAAAATACATCAGTGGGAAAAAGAAAAAAATCCAGACAATAAAAAAAATAAGTGCAAGTGACTGAGAGAGCACAGGAGGCACTTGTGAGCAGCACGGCCTCTAATCTCATTACTGCCCTCAGCTCAGAGGCTGATGCACCCCCGAGGACAGGTTGGCATTTTGATGCTCCTCGTTAGGGAAAGCACGAGCTGGGAGAAGCTGCATTAACAAGAAAATCAATTTATGGTTGGCTGGCACCAGGATGAATCCCTGGCTGTTTGTCAGTGGAACTTTCCTGGTGATGGATGGATGGGGGAAGATCCTCTCCTCCCTCCCCCAGGGCTTGGTGGCAAGGGAGAGGGAAAGTTGTGGGGTTTCTGTGGATCTGCCAGAGAATGGGGCCGAACAAACCCATCTAGAGGTGGAAAATGAGGGGTTTTGTCACAGATCACCTCTGCTGACCCAGCACCACCCAGCCCCAGCCCTGTGCCACGTGCCCAGCAGGGAAGCATCATTGTCACTGAGAGGAGACAGCTCTACAGCAAAAGTCAACATCATTCAGCAAAAGATTTACAGCAAAAGTTAAAAACAACAACAACCAAAAAAACAAGAACAACAACCTGATTTCAGCCTAGCAGGGGAATAAAAATAAAAATCTCCCAGTATCTGCACAAGGAGGATGCTTGGAGGAGCATCCCAGGAGGCAGTGGGATGGATTCCTGGCAAACCTTGGGAGGATTGCTTGGACCCTTCTTGCCATCATTTTTCAGGCTCAGAAGGGCTGAGAGGGGTTTGGGGACTTTGGGACCTCCCAGGGCAGAGGCCTGGCTGGGGTAAGAGCATCATTCCAGGGGAATCAGTGGTCAGGAGGGAGACCAGAAGTGGTTTGTAAATCCTTATTTTTTCTGCTGAGGTGAGCTGCTGTCTCCAGAAAAATAAAACTTCAGAAGATCTTACATCTTTACACTGCAAATAAGAAAAAAAAAAAGAACAGCCAACAAAAAGCTGTGAAACTTGGACTTTCTCCACACCCCCTCCAGCAAAGGAAACCTCTGGCTCTGAGAGCTTCCTCCAAGGCACCTTTTGCAGAACAAGGATGTCAATCACAGGGTTTTGTCTTGCTCTTTCAGGATGCAGATCAAAACCCAGCGAAGACAAAATCCTTTTCACAGACATCCGTGGCAGGTTTTTCATCGCACTGTTATTTTCCATTTAGGAATCTGATTGAATTAAACCTTGCAACCCCTCCACAAGGGAGAAAGAGAGGAACAGCGAGTACTGAAGTGTCTCCTGAAGGCTTCAGGGACAGACTGGCAGCAATTTAGCACTAACCATTAGTACAGAGGGGACTGTGGGCTCTGATTCTCTTCCCACCTGCACTGATGTTAATCGGGTGTAACTCCACAGACTGCAGCCCCACGAGCCAAGGGCACAGTCAGGCCACTCCATCCTTTCTACCTCCTAAATACCCTGTTTTCCTACCAAGCTGAAGTGGGAATTTATAGGAATAATAATGATGATTAATCATGATTTGCACTTTTCCAGCATTTTTCTTCTTGGGAACTCGAAGCTCTTCTGAAAGTGAAATTAATTATGTTTTATAACCCCTCTCTGGAGTAGGTCAAGGACAGTCAGGGGCCGTTTGCACCTCCCAGGGAAGCAAAGGGAATGTGTGAGCAGCTCCAGCACAGGCTGGGACCAAGGACCTGGCTCTGAGCAGAGACCAGAGGAGCTCAGGGGAGCAGCAAAGCACCAGGAGCAGAGGCTGGGATGACCCTGAGATTCCCAATTCTCCTCCAGCAAAATGAGCCTTGGCTATAGCTGCAAGTGAATTGTTTCTCTTGTGAGAGATGAATGAAGTAATGATATTAATAATAATATTATTATTTATTTGCTTCCACAGTGGAATATAATGAGGCCTATTTAATTTTCTTGTAACACTTAAGGGAGAGTTGTCCGTGCTACTGATCTGTGTGCTGGTGATCAAGAGGGATAACTGGGTTGGGAAAGATTCAGATTCATTTCCCCTCTTCTTCTAATTAAGACCAAGGATTCAAAGCAGGTTCTCTGGTGTACCAGGAACATCTCCCTCCAGAGCTTCTCAGATGTTCTGCTCCCGCTCTCTTTCTTCTTTAATAGAAATTTGACCAAAAATATGAGAAATCTTTTCCAAAAAGGAGTCATTAAATCAGGCAGAGCCCCCCTGAGAGCTGGGCCCCAGAGCCTGCATTTCACAACAGAAACACTGAGCCTCTCTCAGCCATTCCTCCTAATCAGGCCCTGTGTTCCTCACGCAGGTGGAGCTGAAAATACACTTACTTCAGTAGCTTACTTCATGAGTGCTCAGTTAATTCATAGGAAGCCTAAAACCAGCAGAAACCTCAAATTTCACAGGTCCTGTTGGCTGGGAAGGAGTTTAGGAAAAGCACAGCACTGTGGATCCAAGGCACACACACCAAAAAGTTTTCAGCAGGCTGAGTCACTGCAGGCAGTGCCACAGAGGCTCAGCAAACCCCAACCTCCCTGCTCAGCCCAGATTTCACCTCCTCTCTCCCCATCCTGCCTCCCATTTCCAGCTCACCACGAAACCTGGCAGTTTTAGGCAGCTTGAGCTCAGTTCCCCACTCGCTGGGTGAGGTGCAGGATTCCAGGTTTCTCATGTCAAAGCTGAGTCCAGCTGGGTCAGTATTTCTGAGCAGGAGGAGTCTGGCAGGGAGCAGAGAAATGAGGAGACAGGAGGGAGTCTCAGTCCCTTGGATGCCCCCGTGCAGGGGTGGGGTTGCTGCACGTGGTGGCACTGAGGTCCCCAGGGGACATCCCTGGGGATCAGCAGAGCTGTGAGGTGAAAAGGAGAGCCCTGAGTGAGCTGCCCACACAGCCCGGGGTGTTTGTGGGGACACCCTGTGCTCAGGCACCAGAAAATTCCTCAATAAAATTCAGCTTGCAGGTGTCAGGGGACAAAGCCTTCATTTGGCTGATTTTTAAGGTTCTTCACATCTCTCCCCAGCAGCATCAGTGACTCAAAACTCCTTCAAATCCCTTGGGAAGGGCTGAAGGCAATGAACCCATGGAATAACTGCAGGATACCCCACAGATGTTACACCTGTTAAATCATAATTCAGCAGCTGAAAAAAAATTAAAAATGAATCTGTAAATACACACATATTTATAGGCAAATATTTATGTATGAGTCTACCTTCATTTAAAAGCAATATTATAAATTACAATACACCTGGACCTGAAAATTACATACGCCTACTGCTCTTGCCATGGCAAATGAAAATCTAAACAGAGCTGGGTCAAAAGTTGCTCCACTGAAGGTTTTTTTCAGGCAGTGGATGCTATTCAATGAATGTAAAGTGGCTTGCAGGAATAGGACAATTTCAATTATATTTCATTGTTTTGATGCAGTTCTACTTTGCAATTTATTTTGGCTTTTTTTTTGGACTCTTGCCAACGTATCACAAGTCAAGGTGAGCTATCAGCTACCAAAAGCCCAAAGAGCTCAACACTGTTGCTAATTGCTCTAAATACAGGTATTTATCTCCAGGTTAGTCTGTTCTTACAGAGAAAAAAAAAAAGTTTTATTCTATTTAGAAATTAAATAAACCCTGGGAATTTCACAGGACATAAAATCTGTGTTCACTTCTAATCTACTTGCTAACTCCTCTCATGCTGATGCAAACTTTCCTTCCATATTCCAAAACATCAGCCCCAAGTGCCATCCACTTCTATTCCTGGGAATATTCTACTCCACACAGAGCCAGCACTGTGAGGAAAACACTGAGACTCCTGCCAAAATGCACCCAAGCCTGTATTTCATCCAAAATTTCATTTCTATATTTAGTTTTAGTGCAATTCCTACTGCAGTGGTTCTGGCAATGTCCCCACAGCTTTTCTGAAGTTGAAAATTGAAGAGTGTTTAGAAGCAGCAGAAAAATGAAAGAAAAGAGATGAAGGCACAACATGGTTTGGATGTTCCAGGGCCTCTGCCTGCAAATCCTGCAGAGTCAGGATGGAAACACAGACAGTTAAAGTGGGGTTGTGTGTCTGGGTGAGCTGGGTGCCACTGTCAGAGAATTCCACACTCCTTTTAGGAGCTTTCCATATTTTAGAAGTGGGATGCTCACTCAAAGAAGGAGTGATGATTTTCCTGAGTACAGACAGATTTTCAAGGCATGCAGGGATAGGACAAGGGGGAATGGATTTAAATTGAGAGAGGTCAGGGTTAGATTGGCTCTTAGGGAGGAATTCTTTCTGATGAGGGTGGGCAGGGTGCCCACAGAAGCTGTGGCTGCCCCTGGATCCCTGGAAGTGCCCAGGACCAGGCTGGAGCACCCTGCTGCAGTGGAAGGTGTCCCTGCCCATGACAAGGGTGTTGGGTTTAGATCATCTTCAGTGTCCCTTCCCACCCAAACCATCCTGGGATTCTATGATTTAGCTGAAATAACCCCAAACAGCTTTGTCTGGAATCAACAACCCACGCACACAAATGACCACGAGCACCACAAACCCCAGCGCTGCCCGGGGGCAAACTCGGGGAAGCACAGGAAACTCCCGGCGCTGGCAGACACCGAGCCCGTCCCCTCCTGCTCGCCCCGCCAGCGCCTCTGCACATTCCCGAGCCGCATTCCCGCATCCCTGAGCCTCATCCCCATGTCCCTGAGCCACATCCCTGCATCCCCACATCTCTGAGCTGCATTCNATCCCTGAGCCGCATCCCCGCATCTCTGAGCTGCATCCCCGCATCCCTGAGCCACATCCCCGCATCCCCGCATCTCTGAGCCTCATCGCCGCATCCCCGAGCCGCATCCCCGCATCTCTGAGCTGCATCCCCGCATCCCCGCATCCCCGCATCCCCGCCTCCCCCCTCCGCC
>VXBR01005560.1:835233-855186 GCA_013400215.1 Cisticola juncidis | reverse complement strand
TGTCCCTTCCCACCCAAACCATCCTGGGATTCTATGATTTAGCTGAAATAACCCCAAACAGCTTTGTCTGGAATCAACAACCCACGCACACAAATGACCACGAGCACCACAAACCCCAGCGCTGCCCGGGGGCAAACTCGGGGAAGCACAGGAAACTCCCGGCGCTGGCAGACACCGAGCCCGTCCCCTCCTGCTCGCCCCGCCAGCGCCTCTGCACATTCCCGAGCCGCATTCCCGCATCCCTGAGCCTCATCCCCATGTCCCTGAGCCACATCCCTGCATCCCCACATCTCTGAGCTGCATTCCCACATCCCTGCATCCCCACATCTCTGAGCGGCATTCCCGCATCCCTAAGCCTCATCCCCATGTCCCTGAGCCACATCCCTGCATCCCCACATCTCTGAGCCGCATCCCCACATCCTTGAGCCGCATCTCCTAATCCCCACATCCCTGAGCCACATCCCTACATCCCCGCATCCCTGAGCCTCATCCCTGCATCCCCACATCCCTGAGCCACAACCCCACATCCCCGCATCTCTGAGCCNCACCTGCCGCGCACGGGGCTCGCCGGAGCGCTGCTCCCAAGGCCACCAAAGTCCGGCCAGGAAACGCCCAAGCCCCTCCTCGAGCCCGATTTCAGGCAGTGCCGAGGGGGGAATTGTGAAGCTGTAAGGGTGGGATGCAGCCAGACTGCTCCCGGAACGACCAGAAAACATGATTTTATATACATGTACATGATTTCTATATCTATTTCTGTCTGTATTTCTCTCTCTCTCTCTCAATCTCTATCCATCTATGTATATATATGTACATGTATATATATGTGTGAACATATATATATATATATTTTTTTTTTAATGGATCTGAAGGATTTCCTTTCAATCCTCGAGGAAATCCACCACAGGAAGAGCAGATGGACATAGGAAGGAGGGCTGATCCTAAATCAATGAGCCCCAAAAGGTAATGGGCCCCAAAAGGCGTTGAGCCCTCACTGAGGTGTGGGATAACTCCCTTTGTGTAGCTCTCTGTCCCCCTCTCCCTCTGCCCACCCCGTGTCCCCACACAGTGACAGTGCCCACTGCTCTTTGTGGGGTCACCCCAGCACTGCCTGTGGAGCTGGGGAGCCCTGCAAGGAGAACCAGAGGAATGGTGTCCATGCAGATGTTTTACTTCACATGGTAAAATGATGATTTTTTCATGGAGATGTCTTTCCCTGTGATTTCTGTGTATTTTCTAGGCCAGCATGGCTCACACACTTCTCTAAACTTTCCTGCTTGGCCCAGTCCACAGCATCCCAGTGCTGTCCTCTGCTTATGCCCACACTGAAAACGAGACCCTGGGAACCTGGAATGGGGAAAACAGGGGAGCAGGATACGTGTCTTGGCCACTTTATCCATTTTATTTTTATACAGGACACCACAGGTTCCCCCTAGAGAAATACCAGGCAGCCTGAGCCCCCTTTGCCCCACGCAGATTGGGCAGGAGGGCTGCAGGGTGTCAAAGGGAACTGATTTTTAAGCAAAGTCCCAGGGACAGCCAGGCAGGGCACAGGGTGTGCAGGGTCACAGATAAACATACAGAAAGGACAAGTTTGGAACAAGCTCCCTGAGCTTTCACAGCCACCAAGGGTCCCTCTGAAAGGCACTGATTGAGGTGGTTTGAGGTCACCACGTTGGAGGAGTGCTGCTGTTCAGGGAGAATTTGCTCTCCAGGGCTGGCAGAGAGCAGCAAACAGAGAATTTGCATCGGGCCAGGGCTTGTGCTGGGCAGCCACAGCAGGGTCCTGATCACAGGCACCAAGGAATTACATGGGGATGGTCAGGGAATGAGGGGTTTTCATCACCATCAGTGGGGGACACTTTGCAGGGTCAGGTCTTCAGGTCCACACAAATCCTGGGCATCCTGGCAGTGCTGGAGAAGGAAAAGCCTGGAATGTGTGAACAGTTTCACTGCATGGTGTCTGGAAGTTACTTGGTTCTCCTGTTTGATGGAGCATTGACAGCTCTGAGAGTCTGAGACCTCTGAACACAGAAGGCCTCGACTCTTGAGGTGCTGCTGCTGTCAGGGGAGTTAGAAGAGCTGACTTTGTTTGCATGAAAAAAGTGATTTCAGTCCCAAAGTTTGCTGGCAATTTCCTTGGAGAACAAGGAGGAAAAAAATCCCACTGCCTCTAGAACAACGTGCTGGAGATATTTCTTTTGGTACATCAAGCCATCCTATGCTTCATGATTAGTTTTGAAGGGGAAAACAACCTCAACCCAATCCACACAGCGACCTGCCCAGCTTCCTGCACAACCGCTGCAAAACAGGATCATAAACACTTCTTTATCCAGTAGGCACGTTAGTGAGGCTTCATTAACTCCAAAGCTCAATTAAAGTCTCTAAAAGGCTTTGAGCTGCTTGACCGAAAGGCTCTATGAAAATTAATTTAGTGCTTGTGTATCTGCTCAGCACTAGGACTGTAACAAGATGATCTGTTCCCCCCAAAATGGGTACAGAGAGGTGATGACCAAGGAGGTGATGCAGCAGGTGGCTGTTCTGAGGGCACATGGTGGCCAGAGGGCACGGGCTGGGTACAGGAGGAGGGAAGAGCCCTGATTTTTAAACACTGGGTAGCAGCCTTGCAGCTGGAGGCTGAACACAGCACGCTCATCTCTTCCCATCTGCAGCGTCCGCCCGGCCTGGGAGCCTGATGAGACAGTTTGGAGTAGGGAGGGGGGGTTAATTGCACATTTTATTGCTGCTAAGAGTCCCCCTGAGCCGCAGAGCTGCCTGCTGCACGGGCAGAGAGTCACGTCCAGGCTGAGCACACGGGGACGCTCAGATAAATGCCACCCCCGTGCCTTGGTGGCAGATTTACCAGGCTCTTTGCATCTCCGCTGTAAATCCAGGCACTTAGAGATAAACTCAGTCCAGGGCAAGGAATTGTTTCAACAAAGCAGGGCCTGTCAGGAGCAGGGTTATGTTGACAGAGTGGCAGCCCCTGCCATGCCAGCTCTTGGCATGCCCCAGCCTGAGCCTTTATTTACAGAGCCCTCTGCGAGGAGCAGGACTCATCCGAGCATGCATCCCTCCCAGAGGCATGGGATTCCTAGGAGATATGGGAGAGCAGCAGCATCCTCTTGGACTTTCCCAACAGCCAGGAGGAGCAAAGAGTGCCTGGAGCCTTGGGAATCCTCAGAGTGTGGTCATTTCCTCAGTTTCCCCCTCTACAGCTCAGCCTCATGCAGAAGGTCTGGTCTGGTACCTTTGTGGGCAAGCAGAGTTTACCAAAGAAGAGGAAAAGTGGAGGGAAATGAGGGAAAGCACTGAGAAAAGTCAAAAGGAAAGAGATGGGCCCTGGTGAGATCTCTGCTCTGAATGCACAGAAAGCTCCATCTCTTCTCTCCTGCTCCCTGACAGTTCTGTCTGGAGCTTTGCATTCAGCACAGGCTCCTCAGCAACAAATACCGAGAGTTTTATGCAACAGAATAATTGTTTTGTGTTGAATAATTCTCTCCATTTGTACCCTTCAAGCCTCAGACACTGAGCAGAGCTGACACTCAGCTCAGTCAGAAAAGGAGAAAAGATTTCAGGTATGGGGAGAGCTGGGGGGAGCAGCAGGACCCCTCCTCTGCCCACTTGGCCCCAGGTGCCCAGGCTGCCTCAGGGGCACACAGGCTGCTCATGGTCAGCCCAGCAGGACCCTCATGTCCTTCTCTGTGTGCTGCTGCCTGGGGCGATTCCTCCCCATGGAAAGGTTTATTCCCCTCCTATTCAGTTTTCTGGGATTGCTGCTGGTCCCTCAGAATGGTGCCATAGCCACCCAGCCCATCAAATGCTCCTCGTGGTTCATCCCCTGCATCCTCAGATGCTCCCTGTGCATCCTCCTGCTCTGGGGAACATTGCTGACCCCAGGACTGACCTCTGTGCTCCCCACCAGTCACTGGTGTCCCCTCCACCCCCTGTGTGAGCTCACAGGTCTCACCCCATCCCCTCACTGCCATCCCCATGGCTCCTCCTGGCCAGTTTGCTGCAGACCCTTATATTTTTGATTTTTATTCTCCATTTACTCTACCATTATGATGGTAGGGGAGACTGGGACCAAAACTTTCCAATGATGTCGCTCACAACAAATAAGCAGCTGAGTTCCCACTGGGGTTGGAGTGGCTGTCTCAGAGAAGCAAGAGTGGACAAAGCTTGACACTAAATATCCCTCCTGGCTGAAATTTCTGTGCTTTCCCAGAGGCCAGCAGCATATTAGTTTCACAGGCAAGAAGTTTCTGCTGTAGCTCACAGCTTAAAAGAGCAGGCAGAGACAGCAGCTCTGGAGACTTCAGCACTGTCTTAATAGCAGACGCCGCAGTAAGGGAAATGTTATATTAAATCTCTATACTTATACGTGTAACAAAAGTGGTATCAGCAAAATCCTCCAGCATCAAAGCAAATCACTTACCTATTTTTAGCTGTGTGATTTAGTCACACACTCTGAGGAAATAAGGTCAGGTTCTTTGCAATGTCTCCCTTTCTCCCTGTCTCCTGCTATTTTTTTCCCGTCCTTATTAAAATTCTCCAGCCTGCAGCAGAGCTTTGCCAGACGGAGCCTTGGCGGAGCCGTCACCATCTGCAGGGTCGAGCTGTGGCCCTGTCCCAGCAGGAATCTGTGCTGCTGTCACCGTGGCCCTGTCCCAGCAGGGATCTGTCCTGCTGTCACCGTGGCTGCCCCGGAGGTGACAGAGGTGAGGCAGAGCTGGGATTTGCATCCCAGCATCTCCAACACCACCAGGGGCTCTCTAAGCAGCTTCCCAGCACTGGGAGGGGGTCAGTGGGAAAGGTCACCCCTGGTGCCACCAGAAGCTGGCCTGGGAGTGTCCAGCTCTGCCTCTCCCTGCAGCTTTCACTCCCAAACCCTCAGTGCCTCAGTTTCCCCAATCCCAGTGACTCTGGGCCCAATATCCCTGAAGCCTGAGGATTGCTGGCTTTTCCAAGGGAAACTTTTCAGCAGTTTTTCCCTTCCCAAGCAGCTTTGTGTGAATAACCTGTCTTCCCATAACATTTCCGGGTAAAAAAATATTCCCTTCCCTAATAACCTCTCTCCCAGGTGTTCTTTGTGTTCCTTGGGCAATGGAGAGAAGTGTCCACCCTATGGACCAATAATGTGCCTTTTTAGCACAGCATGTTATAAAAGGGCAGAATGAATTGTAAATAAAGCTTCTGATTCTCTTCTGCCTTCTGACTGGAGTCAAGCATCTTTATTTCATGTCAAATAGCAACAGAGTGACTTGCTTTGGTCTCTTCTCCAAAAACGGGCATTTCCCAGATGTAAGGAGACAAAGTTTGAGCTTCATTTAAATTTTATTAGAAGAGCAATTCCAGCAAATCAAATTATAGGGAAGCTATTCTATTTCTTTGAATGTTTTGTTTCATCAGGCCTTTTTTTTTTTAATTAAAAAAAGAAGTTACAATTTTTGTATTTAAAAGAGTATTGGCAAAACCCACATAAAGGAAACACTATTTCCTACCCATCTGTATGGCAGTTCAACATTATTAGGAGTAATAAACACGTAATGTAAGTTAATTTCAGAAATTAAAATTTATTTACTTATTTATTTTCAGTGAAATTTTATTAATTCTGTTTTGATTTCCACTGCTACCAACAGGTCTAGTTAGGGAAACAATAGTTCATTCATGTCATGATGCAGCTGAACTTTGAACTACTTCATCCAGCACATAAAAACCTTCATTTTTTCGGTTTGATAATTCATTATTATTTCTAAGTGCTGCACTAACTGCTGTCTAACACAATTTGATATTTTACCTGTTGAGCACTGACCATGATTTATGGCCTTACTGTCCTGTGAGAAGAGCTCCTGACCCCCAAAATTCCATTCTGCTTTGCAAGTTGCAGTAATACACATAAAATATTGAAATTGGCTCAGACTTGATTTCTGGATCATGTAAAATCAAATGTATTAATAAGAAGATATAAAAATCTTCATAAAATCAGTTTTTCAGTCAACCTGAATTTCTTCATTTTAATAATCTACAATTAAGAAAAAAAAATTTAAACTTTCTATTTGTTTTAAATTCTGAGACTGTAAAGTAGAGGACCCCACAAAAGTAATTATTTCAGTTCCTCTAATCAAAATGGTGCTACAGTTGCAAAGACAATAGAGCCAATCAAATAAATAATAAGAAATAAATTATTTTCATTGGATCTACTAATATTACCAACAATCTCTTAGGAAAAGAAAAGCCTCAATATTATTTCCAATTTTAGATGTGGCCTATAGTCCCTAGCCCTTAAAATGAGTTATTTTACAGCTCAGTATTGATATTTGCTCAAAACTTGCTGCTGTTTTCTGTGTTCATTATTTACCACTGGGAGAATGTATTTGGGCGGTGTAAATGATGTTGTTTTGGGTACTGCTGCAGAATTAAGGTTATTGTTGAAACTTTAATCAATACCTTTGATGCTTTTTGCCTCTGTGTTTTTTTGACCTGCTGCTGCTATGTTTGTTTCAAATCTTGCCATTGAATAACAACAAAAGAAATCCGACTATTTCCATGAATAACTGCAAGGTACTAATTATGTTCTGTAAATTAATGGTCTATTTACTGCCTTAACCTATCTTAACAAAGATTTTGTTTGGGGATATATTACTAATGAAAAAGCCTTGACATCTTAATACTCTCCTGGGCAAATCGTTAGAATAGATCCCAAATGCAATTAAAGAAGGACTTTTTTAAAACCACTGTATTAGGAGATAAATAGGCACGGTCTCCTCTCTGAGTGCTTGTTTGTAAATCTACAGAATTCTCATTAATTCTGTGCTTCTTGCCTCAAAACTGGGCTGCTGCAGGTGGAACAGGGGAAATGGCTGGGGCTGGAGTAGGGGGTTGGTTTGTTTTTATTTGTTGTATATGTGGTGAAAAATTGAAATGAGGGAAATCCCCAGAAGTGGCAGCAGAGGAGGAAACACTGGAAGTAGAAATCCTGGCCTGGGGTGGGAATCTCCTCCATTTTAGGATTCTTTTCTTCAGCCATCAACAAGGCTTTCTCCAAGGTTTGGAATAGCCTCCCATTCCAATTTCTAAAACGTCTTTTCCAAGATCATTGCCAGCTCTGAAGAGCTTTTGATGGTGGTGTGATTAGGGGAGAAAAGGGGGATTTCCTGCAGTTTCTGACCACTCACACTGAGCCATTTCTCTGTGGTTCTTGAACTTTATAACCTTTGGAGTCTCCAAGAGAAGTTTTAGAAAGCCAACCCTGAAACTGCAACTGTTTGAGAGAAACCATGGGTTATGATTTAATCGATCTCAAATATTTTCCAGCAGAGACACGGCTTTGGGAGCACATGACCCTTGAATTTGAAATGAAGGGAAATTGTTGTTTTTTCCTTTTGAGGAGTCCAAATACTTTCCTGACAGTTTTCCAACCTGCAACCCTCAAAAATTTAGCTTTTGTTTTTCTTTTTTTCACTGCATTTATGGAGACAGGATCTATTTTGAAGGAGAAAGGGGTGAAAGAGAGGGGAATGAATGAGCATAGTCCATGACCCTGCTGAGATGGACAGACATGGGAGAAAAGAGAGGGCAAACAAGCTCCTTCACATCCCCACAGTCTGCAACTCCCAGAAGAGGTTTCTGAACACATGAGGCAAAGCCTTGGAACCAAAACCATTTCTCCTCTTGATTTTTTGTGCTCTTTTCCCTGTTGTTGTCAGGAGACCTTTCCAGAGCAAGGCCAAATACAGAGAATTCAAACTCTTCCAAGGTTGGGGAGGGAGGGAGGGAGCGAGGAGGTGGTTGCTGCCTCTCTGCCACACACTGGCATTCAGCTGAATTAATCCATAGTTTCATGCCTGCTGGTCCCCTGATTGGGCTTTTATAATTAGAACAATCTTGTTCCCCAGCGTTTATGAAAGGACTCCAGTGCTGGCTCCCGGGTTTTCATTACAGCTGAATTTAAGGGCATTTATTTAGCTTATTGCTACCACTCCCCCGTCCTTATTTGCTAACGAGGGCTTTGTTCCACGCTGGGGATTTTGGAGGGGCAGAGGATTAGGGCAGCCCCTCCTCTCCCCGCCCCAGATCCGTCTCCCTGGTTCTCCCCAGACTGTGACACGGTGCCATCCCTCATCCCTCCTTCCAGAAAGGGGATTGATTTACCCCTCTCAGCTTTCTCCCTCCTCCCGAAGAGCAAACAGCATCAGATGTGCCAGAGCTCCTCATGTCACCGCTCAGGGACTGCGCTTTGGGGAACAAAAGCCTGGAAGTCCCGGCCGGAAAGCCGGAGTGACAAGCGGGAGGGTAAAACCCTGCCTGAGGAGGAAAGAGGGGAAAATTATCTACAAGGGAAGGCTCTGTGGCTTGGGAAGAAGCAGAGCAGCACCCAGCACACCCCACTCTCACACCCAGGGCTGGGAAATGTGCAACCACTTTTTCCTGCAAGTGTGTTATGAATTGAATGTCCAGCCCCGTTTTCCAGCTGCTTTGTCCACTCAAGGATTCCAGAGTCGTGGCTGTGCTGTGTCCATGGTCCTTAAACCGCAGAGCCCAGATCCTGCCCTGCACACGCTGCCTCACCACAGTTTTGTGCAAATGTCTCCAGTTTCAGCCCTCTGTGGGTTGGGGCAGGAGTGAAAGTTGTATTTTCTTTAAAAGGACAGTTTCAGCCTTGAAGAAGGCATTAGAAATCTCCATGTTTAGCCGCTCACTTTGTTCTCATTTAGGTTTTGTTTTTTGTAGATTTATTCCCCCCCTGGTGATTTTGCTGGAATTTAAATATGTGCCAGCAGTTTACAAGCCTTTCCCGATGCTGCCCTAGGCAGTACCTTGTGTTTTCACCTTCTCTGCCTTCAAGATTTAGCTGGAGGGTCCAGCCCCCGTGGTAAAATACCTGGCCCTTAAAATTCCAGCCTGCTGCCATCGATCGCAACAAATCGTCTTGGGTTTACTGCTCAAACTGAACAAAACCGAGTCTTTAACACCCCAAATGCCAAAGGCATAAATACGAGGGCTCAGAGGGACAGGGGAGGGGATGGAGAGGGAGAGGGGAATGGAGGGAAGAGCTGTGGTCACGTGCAGGGCCCCAAATTGGGGGCACCAGGCACTGATTCCCCCCAGCCTGGCACACGGTGCTCACCCCACACCAGAGTTGCAGAGAGCTATTTCCAGCAGGTTGGTCATAAATCTCTTGTTTATTGCCTTTTATTATGTTGTTTCAACAGCTCTTAAAGCTGGAACAGCGCCCGATTGATAGCTGCTTTAAATCTCTTTCATTTTCTGCACATGCTTCTTTATATTTCGGGGAGGGGGGCATCCATCTCTCTCGCACCTCTCCACCGTCTCTCTCCCTCCAGGAGTCAAACTCCAGCTTTTTCTCTTTCCCAGTCATGTTTTATAGATCCCCTTCCACGCTGGAAGTGCTGCTGGCGCCTGGGAAAGGGCAGCCAGGGAGCACCCCTGGAAGGGAACACAGCGTTCGTGTTTTGCTAGGAAATGCATCAAGTTTGGATTCAGACCAAGAGGGACAAAGTGGAGACAGAAAAGGAGAAGAGACGGCCTCAAAGGAGAGGAATTGATTGGGATGAGGAGGAGAGAGCCACAATTAAAATACTGTATTTTATAGCAGACTGTTATAGCCTGGATCAATTTTCAGGTGTGCATTTGCAATTGCATTCCCTCCTCCTGAACCGCTGTCCTGCAGGGGACAGACCAGCCCCTGAAGCCTCAGGGGGGGTGTCTGGTGAGGCCAGGAGATCTTTGTGCAGATGCCAGAGGAGAATTAGGGATGAAATCCCATTATCTCTATGGTGCTTTTGGAGATCCCACCAGGAGCATCGCTGGGATCCTCAGCACAGGAGGGACATCAGCCTGTGGGAGAGAGTCCAGAGGGGGCCACAAAAATGATCAGAGGGATGGAGCAGCTCTGCTGGGAGGAAAGACTGGGATAGCTCGGGTTGTTCACCCTGGAGAAGGCTCCTTCTTGCACCTTCCAGTATCTAAATGGGGCTTATAATGAAGTTTGGGACAAAATTTATAGCAGGGCCTATTTTGATGGGACAAGAATAATTTGAACTGAAAGAGGGTCCATTTGGAATAGATAGAAGGAATTATTTTACAGTAAGGCTGGGGAGGCCCTGGCACAGGGTGTCCAGAGCAGCTGTGGCTGCCCCTGGATCCCTGGCAGTGCCCAAGGCCAGGCTGGATGGGACTTGGAGCAACCTGGGACAGTGGGAGGGGCCCCTGCCATGGTAGGGGGGAACACTGGATGATTTTTAACCCAAACCATTGGATTTCCAACCCAAACCATTCTGGAATTTTCTGATTTCAAGCAATCTCTGTGCAGATACCCCTCTCAAAAGCCCAAGCTTAAGGGTCACCGGGGACCTGTGAGTAACAGAGGTCACAGCAGCAACACCAGCAGTGCCAGAGCTTCCTCCACCAGCCAGCCTGGAGACAGGGATGAGATTGATGGCAGCCCTGAGGAACCTCAGGCATCACTCTCCCAAAGCCTGTATTTTTCCAAGAGCTGATCAAAATCTTATTACGTTGGTCAGGGTAGCTATCTACTGGAAAAATAGAGTTTTCCCATGAAAACATTTCATAAGGATATGTCCACAGCACAGAAATTTATAGTTGGGGGGGAAAAACCAAGTGAATTATTTCAACAGTGTTTGCTCCAGTTCTCTTTTTGATTACCTTCATTTTGACAGGTATTTTAATATATTCATATTTTCATGCTTTGACCTTATCAGGACGAAACATTTCATTCCATCTAAATGAAGGGATTACAAATGGGCTGGATGAAACTCTTGGCTGTTCTGAATCTGAAAAATGTGACAACTTCTGTTCCATGCAAAAGTTCCACATTTCCACATCTCATCCGCATTCAAAGCCAATTCCCTGAAGAGTGAAAAGGTCTTGCATGAACACCAATTAAAAGTCTGGGACCACTCACCACCCAGTAGCCCTTTTAGGCAGATTTCCAGCTTTCATTAGGACGTCTAAACTCAGAACTAATTTCCATGCTGGATTCAGAGACTGGTCACATCTGAGAACTGGCTGTAATGGTGTTTTTTAAGCACCTGAAAATCCAGTCCCAGGTTCTCTGGGCACATCTGATCCCACAGCCCTCACCAAATCTTTCAAGGCTGCTTTTCTGCCTGGAGGTGAAGGCTTTGAGCAGCCCATCAGCTGAGAGCAGCCCCTTTGCAGGGATTTAAGGAAAACATTGAATACTGAAAGAACCCTGGGCTTAAGAACAGCAACAACAAAAAACAAACTCAAAAAACAAACGAGTCACAGCATCCTTCACAGCCAGAGTGTCCCAGGGCTGTGGCTTGTGCTGTGCAAACAGCCAGCCCAGCCAGCAGGGTCCCTCCCACACCATCTGGGAGGGCAGAAAAACACATCTTCAGGCATCAGTGATTATGTATTCCCACCCAGTGCAAAGGGATTTGTACCAATAATTCCCAGAGGCCATGTGGGAAAGAACTAAACCTTGCACATGCCAAAATAACTAAATCATGTAAGGGGGAGCAGGGTCTGCAGCCACTCCTTCCCATCCAAAATGGGAATTAACTTCTTTATTTCCTCTTTAAATTAACAGGAGGGCACAAACCCCAGCATTTCCCAGTGTGCAGCTCCTCATTTTGCAAGAAATACTGGCAGGTCCCACATCCTGACTGGCCCCACCTTCTCTGATTTATGTGACAAATTTCTCCCGGGAACTGTGACAAAACCTGATGGATGGGATGTCACCAGTGAGCAAATCCTCACCTGGGAGCTCTTGAAGCCAGGGGCACGCCTGTGGTCCAACATCTTCATTCCAACACTCCATTATTGCAGTTTTAAAGCATTCTCATATAAAGGCCAAGTGGACACGTAAATGTTTGGCCAGCGTGAGCTGTATCAGTTAAAAGGGTAAAGAGCTTTTTTTAATTATTTCATTTTTTTATGACTCAGATGTGCCCATAAAACTCTTGGCCAGTTTTCCACAGCTTTGCTGAACTGAGAGCAAATTAAACTGACAAAGCAATTTTTTTTCCCAGGGGTGGAAGGGCTGCTTTCGAGGATGGCAATCCAGGCAAACTTCGCCCAGAGGTAGAGTTGGGATTTTTAAATCTGCTTTTCTTGCTTTCAGAGACATCAGCTAAGATTCTCTCTTTCACACCGTGTGAAGGAAAGACATTCCTTCCTGAAAAGCCTCATTCCAAGGAATTTACCAGATGATGCAAACAAGTAAGCACAGAAATATATTCAAGAAAAGGTGGGATCTAATCTAAGATAAATCTGCATCCAAACAGGAATAAGGCAGCACAAAACAACCAGAAGGTTCAGGGCTGAAACCATCCAGCTATTCTGAGTGAACATGGGTGAAAATTCAGAATAAAAGGCAGATTCCACCCTGCCTTCCCATCAGACCCCACAAATATCAAATTACTGCCCTCAGCCTGGGAAATCTGGCTGGGATCTGCTTGTGCTGAGCTGAACAAGGATGGTTCCACTCATGCCTGGCCCAGCAGGGCTCTTTTAAGGCACATGGGAGCTGCAGCCTCATTCACACTTGACAAGAGCTGTGCTGAGGGCAGCTGCAGGGCCAGCCAGCACCTGGCTGTGAGCACCTGCACCCCAAACCAACCCCAAAACACAGCAGCAATCCCAGCCAGAGCCCTCACAAACACGTGGTGCAAGGATTTTGGGGCTTTAGGGTTGTTTTGGGTTATTTTCTTTTTTTTCGGTACCATCAGCAGCAGAAAAAAACCACTCTGGCAATCCTTGTACAAGAAAAGAAGCCACACAAGGCAGGTTAAAGATGTCTCAGCCAGGGATGAGCCTCCTGGCACATTTGCAGATCTACCTGTCCTAGGCACTGTCTGAGCAACCTGGCACCACAGTTTGAACCCCTGTGCCTCAGTTTCCTCCCTTGGGGCTGTAAGGCAACAATATTCCCCCCACAGGAGCCTCCCTGCATTTGGGAGTTGGCACAGAGGCCACTGGTACTGGAAACTTTGCAAAACTCAGATTTTTCCATCCAGGGCACCACTGTTTTCCTTTAGCCAACTATTTATTAATCACCACTGTCACAGCAATCAAATATTGTCCACAGCAGCTTCTGTGGTTCTCCACAAACACGAACAAGCCCTGACAAAACTTCTGTCTGAATCCAAGTGCCAGACTGCCTGCACTGGTGACTCAGTTTCTTACTATTTCTGCCTTTAATAGCAGCAGCTCTGATAAGATTGCTCAGAGTAGCCCATGTTCAGCAGTTTAATGGGTACCAGCCCAGACAGACTAATGGATCTGGAGACCAGGAAAGAGCAGGAAGGTGAGCTGAGTGGAGAATATTGAGGCTTTTAAGGCAGAAAAGCAGCAGCTAGACATGGGGTAGCTGACTCACAGAGCCTCAGTGGAGACAGAAATCCTCGCTGGGCGTCCCCAGCCATCCATCACCCCAGACAGCCCCAGGGAAACGGGGCATTTCTTGAAACAATTTGCAAAATGCAAAGCAGAGCTGGGAAGGGATCCTGGGGCGCAGGGCCAGACACACAGCCAGGTGAATTATTGTCAAATCTGAGCTCACAGGTTTTCCCTCCCCTGGAGAAGTGAATTTCCATTCCTGCCTGGTATCACCACCAAGGCAATGTCAGCGCCTCAGAGGAACCAAATGTTCCACCCAGCACCATCCATTTCTCTGGCTCTGAGAGGTCCAGACAAGAAAATTCTGCTCCTCCTCCTCCTCATAGCTCTCAGACCCTAAGAAACAGGTTCTGCCAGGGAGTGGGAGGTGTTGAATTCACCCCTGTGCAGGTGTTTTACCTGCATGTTGTCACTGGTGGGTGACATTTCAGAGTCTGAGCCACAGAGGATGAACTTGATTCTAATTCAAGATGCATTTCCAGACAGTGGGATCTGTGGGAAAACAAACAAACAAACAAACCCAAAACATTTAAGGCATCTGCCTCATCAGAGACTGAGTAAATAGGGAAGGATTCAATGAAATTGCTCTCATGCTCCTTCAGTGAAACCTTCAGGATTTTTGTTTTCTCTTTTATCAAAAAAAAATCCTGACTACATACGAGGGGAAGAAGACAGAAATCAGGGCCACTCCATGTCCTTCTGCAAAAATATTTGTAGGATGATATTTATTGTTCCCAAACTGCCTGTGCAGAGGAGGCCCCTTTACCCTCTCCTCACAGGTGATAAGTGAGAATGAAGAAGGGTTTGCACCAGCAGGAAGGTGAACTGAGAACACCCAGAAATCATTTGAGTTGCCAGCTGAGAATGAAATACCTCCTGGCCTCATCACTGGAGAGATGCAAGGGGAGGCCAGGAGGGGCAAGGGACTGGAGAGGGAACAGGAGTGATCCCATAATTAAACAAAAGGCTTTCTGTAAACCCCCCTGTGATGGATGTCCTCCTGCAGGCTGGAAAACAGCTGGTGTCGCTCAGTTTTGTTGCACTGGCCATAAATAAGAGCTCTCCTGGGATGTGTGGCGAGGGTAAAAATGGCATTTGGCAGAAAAATTGCGACAGGGACAAGGATGCAGTGGAGACCTCGAGTAAGGGATGCAGAAGCCCAGGAGGAGACAAAGTGCAGATTTATCCTGCCTGCCCTGGGGCCATCCCTCCCCCTTGCCCAAATCCAGGAGGAGGAGGAGGAGGAGGAGGAAAATAGCTCATACACAGTGTGGTAGGTAGGAAACAAAACCTTGTGGGTAAACCAGCTTTTTCTTCCTGGGGAGGGAACAGAGCAGCAACCAATGTCACAAGGAATGTCACTGATGCCTTATTGGGCTGCCTAAAGACAGAGGCCAGACAAGATCAGGAGAATAAAAAGCAGTTGGATTTATGGAGGGGCCTCCAGGTACATTTCAGGCAGATTAAGCCCCCCAGGATCTGCACCCAAAATGGAAGAGGGGTCCGGAGAGATGGAAACAAAAATGAGTTCTGGGGAGCAAACTGGGGTAAATGACTTCATTAGGTGGGGCTGTAATTGGAAGATGAACCCCCAATATGCAAATGGGCCAAACTGATCAAAGTGTGAAACCCCTGAGCCTTTGTCCATTTTGGGTGCAGCCCCTGGGGGGCTTTGTCTGCCTGAGATGTACCTGAAGGCCCTTCCATAAATACACTGCTTTTTATTCCCTTAATTCTGTCTAATTCTGTTTTTAGGTAGCCCCAGAAGGCATCACAGTCAAGGGGTCTCTTGGGCAGCAGCTCCCCAGCAAAGTGCCTTGGTCACACAGTGAGGACAGAGCCACCCAGACACCCCTGATCCAGCACCCTCCTCAGTGAGGCCAACGTGGGGCCATGCAATAGAGCAGGAATTGGTTTAGATCATGGGCTGAGCTTGAAATCTTTATCTCAAGCCAGAGGGAAAACCTTCATGGTCAAACACAGCCCCAACAACACACCCAGAGCAGGTTGCAGGTGCTGGGGTTCTATCAGAACTGCTGAGGAGGTGGCTTCCCAGCAAACCTGGGGCTGTCTTCTGGGGCTGAAATCCTTGGATCAAACCTGCAGATCTGAGCTCAGGCTTGCTGCTGGCAGGCATCTGCATTTCTGAGCAGTGATTCTTTGCACAGAGAAATTCTCCTTCTCCTGCAGACCTGAACCTCTCAGCTAAGGCCCTACAAACAACGCTGTGCACCTTTCCCCTGTGTTAGTCACTTCAACTGGATTGCATCTCATCCCTGGCAAATCTAAAAGGCAGCAGGCAAACCCTCCAAAGAATTCAATTTGTGTGGGCCCTGGGCTGGCAGGGGTTTACAGGCAATCTGGATCCAGCACAATGCACTTTATCCTTTTTATGGAGCAGCCTGGATGCCGTGGGGGAACAGGGACGTCGAGGGGGGCCCAGCAGAGGCTAAAGAATGGGAAGGCATTTTATGGGTTCAATAAGATTTATGAAGAAAGACTTTCCTCTGGAGTGGGAAGCAAAGGGAGTTTCCAAAAGCAGCAGAAAGCCTCTGCTCCTCTCCAGGTGCCTTTATTGGTTAGAGGAGTCAATCGTGTCCTTGAGGGTTTTTATCATCAAACAGGAAGGAACACAAGGCAGAGTTCAATGGCACAGGGGGTGCCCAGGGGTCCAGGCACCTTCAGTCCCCAGCTCTCCCCAGCACACACTGTCTGCTTCTGTGGGGCACAATTGTTTGCTGGCTTCAGGGATGGTAGGGGAAGACTTTAGGTCTAGAAGGATGTGGTGGGAGAGCGTGACCCTGGCTGAGCTGAGGAGAACATGCAATGCAAACGCTGCCCCCATTAATGGCCCCATCAGAAGAGCAGTGCCTTGGGGTTGTGGGAAGTTGTCAACTCTCAGTGAGCCACAGAGAGCTTCTCATCTCAGCTGTGAACATGAGTTAGCAGAAGAGGAAAATGTCAGAGTGTCCTCACTTCAGGGCATCCTGACACAGCTGAGGGTTTTGCATTCAGCTCCTGAACCTCTGCTTTAATTGCAGGGAAATCTTCACTGGGCTGCAGACAAAGCCCGAGCAAAGTCTGGGATGTCAGGGCACTTCTTACACATCACTCAGTTTCCTGTAGAGTCAAGATGCTGATATTTACCTATGAAATCCATAAAGCACTCAGAGAGTCTCAGCTGTACAGAGATGTGGGGGAATGGATCTCTGCAAGGAGCTCTGAGTGAGAGCTCTCCCCCTCCAAAGGCAGAGAAGCCTCCTTAGACCCCCATCCCCACGGGGCAGCAGAGTACCCACACCACCAGAGTGGCTTCAACGTAAATCTTGGAAATCACGGGGAACCCCCAACAGCAAAGTGTCTTCTGAGATACCCTGAATACCTTTGAGACCCTGAGACCCACCATGAAGGCTGGCACAGCCCCCTTGGGGTGTCTCAGGGGCAGAAGACAGGACCCTGCTGTCCTTTCCTTACGGCCACCCCCATTCCCAGCTCCACTGCTCCAGCTGCAATGAACTGGAACATCTCCCACTGATTCCTGATTAGCTGCTTTTGATTAGGGTTTAATGACTTCACTGAGCCCCTAATTCACAGGGATGAGTTTGGAAATGCCTGAGAACAGCTCAAACACATTTTCTCCTACCTTGGAGCCACCACGTAAGCTCTGTATATGTAAGCCCAGCTCCTCTGACCTTGCAGGACCTGCCATCCCCAGTCCTGCTCCTCCTCCTTGTGCCTCAGGCAAACCACAGCCAGGGCTGCCAAACTCTGCCTCCTGATGGTGGAGGATAGAGCTGGAGTGAAAAATGGCTATTTCAAAGCCACTTTGACACTCACATAATAAAATTCAGGGCTTTGTGTGTGGCTTGGCCACAGAGTTAAAGCATTCCTGGAAAAGCCAGGCTGGAGTCAGGACCATGGGCCCATGGGTGAGTATCCTAATGTGTAATGGGATGTTCAGGGATGGCCAGGACAAGCCTGTATTGCACTCTGGCCCTTCAGGAGGGCAAGCACTGGTGTGATCTGGTGGAGAACCTCAGTGTGCTGCCCTTTGGACCTGGGCATCTCCAGCTGCTGTGTCCTGGTCCAGGATTTAGGGCCAGAATAATCTCGGTATCTGCACAGTGCTGAGTCCTGGGCAGGGTTGCCCTGCTCCCTCTCCCTGACTCTTCCCTCCCCCTCCTTCCTCCTCCATCCCCAAACTCTCATTCACTGCCTGGGGACAGAGAGTAGGCAGAGGGAGGGGAATTTTTCCTGGCAGGGAATAGAGGTAAACCCAAATTCCAAACCCCAGTGGCCACTGGGAGCACTGGTACCCACTGTGCCCCCAGGGACCTGGATCTGCATTTCAGTTCAACCTTGGAGCTAAGCTGAAGGTCATGCCATGCTGCCTGCCTTGTCCCCAGCCAAGGAGGGTGTAAACACTGGTTTCAGAGGCTGCCTTGCCTTTTGAAGATCTGAAAGTGCATTTATCTTCCTGAGACATGCATTAATCTACTAACTACCAGTGAAGATAAGGGGATGAAAAGAGGCTTGGTGGGGAGGAAAAAATAATAAAATAAACCAAAATAAAGTAAAGTAATCAAATCAAATAAATAAAATGGAAGGAAGTAAAAGACTCATTTTCATCAGCACGAAAGAGGTCCATGGACTCTTTCCCAGTGCCTCAGGCACTGATGTCCCATCACAGCTGCCTTATCACAGCTCTGCTCTGCACAGCCTCACCCTGGCAGTGTGAGGTGACAGCTTACAAAGTGTCTGAGTCCCCTTACTGTGCCCCAAGCTCCTCAGTTGATCTCTTTAATCACCACATCTCAGTGACAAGGCACTGAAGCAACTCAACTCCCAGCAAGACAAACCCAGAGCAGGTTGTTTGTTTTATCTGCAGGCAGCTTTGACTGTGCCTGGGCAGAGCCACGCAGGGCCAGAGCTGGAACCTTGGAGGGACCAGCCCTTGGTTCTCTGCAGCTGGACCTCAGCTCCTGCTGGGGAGGCAGAGGTATTTAAAAGGAAAATAAGCCTGGGTTGGAATCCCAGCTACACAGAGCAGAGCATCTCCCTGCTCCAAGCCTCAGTTTCCTCAGCTGGGGGAGAAAATCAGCATTGGACTTCCATGTGAAGGAGGCTGGAAGTCAAGGGTGTTTTTTGGAATCATTCTCTGTGTTTGGCTCCTCTGCTGAAGCTCCCCTGAGTCCCCTGCTCTTGGTGGCAGAACCTCGTGGGTTCAGGCACTGTGGGGTTTCTGGCAAAGAGGGGAAAAGGCCAACAACCCTAACTCAGTTTGGAGTCAGGCACTCTACAGGTGACAGGAGAGGGACCCAGGGTCCCAAAACCTGTGGGAGCCTGCACCTCAAACCATGGAAAGGGGGGAAAGGTGGGCTCCTCCACCATGAAGTGCAGGACTGGGCAGAGAGGTTTCAGGGCTGCCTTTTCCCCCAGCTGCACCCCAGGGGACTCAGGGGATGTCACCACCTTCACAACCCAGGTCACATCTCCAGCCAGGCGTGGCCCAGAGCCCTGGGCTGTTTGTGTGCAGGGCAGTTGAAGAGGAAGGTGGAATTAGAGAGAGCTGAGGGAGGGGGGAGTGCTGCAGAACTAATAAAGAGCTTTGAAGGGGCTGGGGAATTGAGTCAGGTTCACATAAAAGGGCAAGGAAATGAATGCTGAGATGAAGGCGCCTGCAAGTTCAAATGCAGCAAGCTGATAAATAAATAAAGTTAAAAGAATGACTTTTAATTACATTTGAAAGAGAAAAATAGGGAGAGCTGGGGGGAATGATAGGAAAAACTCCTCCAGACAGACACTCTGGAGCTCTGGCCTTGCTTTGGGGGCACTCCTGCCTGCCCCATGAGCCCAGGGCAGCCACCAGCAGTGCCAGGGCTGGGGGACAGCAAGATCAGCTGAGCCCGGGTTTAATGCCTCAATTAAGGTTCATTCTGATCAGCTTTAAAAAGCAATTTAGCCCCACTAAGCTGCAGCAGGTCAGGAGCAGGGATAGATGGCAAATCTCATCTGAAAGCCAAACACACAAAGCATTCCCATCATTAATGGTCCCATCCCGTTAATGACAATAACATTGTTGGCTTAAATTGTTGCTTTCACTGAACAACTGGAGAAGAATGAAATGCTTTCCTCTGGTTTTTGGTCTGGTGCCAGGAGCTGCCTGTAAAATCCAGATAAGAGTTCTCAGCACAAACTTCTGATAAGGGAATTAGCAGGTAAACTTTAAACTTTGGTGAAGGCAAAGGCGAGGAGGGGAGGGAAAGCATTTGTGGTCTCTTCAGTGGTGTCAGCTTGCCAGGCTGAATCTCACCAGACCCTGATGCCACATTCCCTGAATCCTCATCCCTATTATCTATCTGTACTGAGAAATTACCTGTTTCCATAGCTGAGGCCAAGGCCTCATCCCCTTAAGAATCTGCCTGTTTCCTCTCCTTTCTATTTTCTCACCCCCCAGAGACCATCCTCCATCCTATTCCTAGCACTGCCCTTCTCTTAAGTTGAAGCTAATTCCCTGTCAAATCTTTTGGGGTTCTTTCATCCCCT
>VXBR01005560.1:803498-835212 GCA_013400215.1 Cisticola juncidis | reverse complement strand
AAAAAAAAAAAAAAAAAGAAAAAGAAAAAATCACCTAGATTATCCACAAATTCAACCAGAGCTCAAAATGAATGTATTGACTCTGGATAAATCTCCCTCTTGCAGATGCTGGGTACAAGAGCATCTGTCATGGTCAGGATGGAACACCTCGATGAAATTTCCTGTGGAGAAAGAGTCTCTCACCCTATTTGTCCACTTTGCCAAGGCTCAAGTTCATGAAATCTGAAGCTGATGCACCAAAAATCCTGGGACATCTGAAACTTGGAAGAAGCAGATAATACAGAAATTAGTCTGCTCCTACAATCAGTTCAATCTCTACATTCACTTGGCTCAGGAGTGACAAAATCCTTGGTCCCCTTGGATGGACACGTTAACTCCAGGGGGATTTTGAATACTCATTCCACTCCTGGAGAACCTATATCCAAGGGGGATTAAATGAGCAGCTTGTGATTGTGGAACAAATTCTGGTCAGGAGGGCAAAGATTAGGGCATCAGGCATCTCTGAACCTTGGAGTGGCTCCTAGCCAAGCTGTGGGTTTGGGTTTTTTTTTTTAATAAAGTGGTGATACAATCAGCTGGGAGATTAAAAAATAAAATCTATGATCCTCCTAACACTGAATTTCTGATTTTGCTTGTCCATCCCCATTACCCTCTGCTGTTGGGAAGGGGGATAAGGCACAGGAGCAGGATGGTTGTTCACAGAAACACCAAGATTTAGCAACCTGCTCCTTCCTGCTTTCCCATACTGGTGCTTCTCCTCGGGAGGCAAGGCCAAAACCCAGCCAGCCCAAAGAGAAATCACTGAGTTTTTCAGAACTTAAAAATAATTTCTTACTTTGCCCAAATTTTCTGTGTTTGGACTTTTATATCCTGAGAAAAAACACCAAAATTACTCATCAGGGGTCATTCATGACAAATTTCCTGCTTGCACCTGAACAGGCAAACTGGGAATTCAGAGCTTGATCAACAGTGTTAACACATCCATGTCTTGGTTTTAGGATTGGTTAAGACCTCCAGGACCTCAGAATTTGGGAAAAACTGAAATTCTTGTCACCCTTGGCTCCTTCAGATTTCCATTCCACAGTTCGAACCCTACTTGTCCCAAAACTTCTGCACTGCCATGATCAGGCACCAGCATCCCCAGAAATTCACTATTTCTGGAACAGCAAGAGCCAGGCAGGAATATCTTGTCAGGAAATCTCTTACAGTTTGGAAAAGGCAGATTCATCTCAGTTGAAGCACTTGGAAGAAAGAGACCCAGTTTGATGAATTTCTTCTGCTGGGGAAAAAATGAAACTAAGACAACTTGTTTTAACTTTTTATTCAAAGTCATTTTGTTTTGAAACTTAAGCTGATTACAACAAAAATATATTTTAAAAATGAAAAACAGGTCATGCATGAAACACTTTGATATCATCAAAATGAATTGCAGACTGGGTTTTTTATTATTTTTTGTCACAGCTCACAAAAGTCTCAGTGATTTTGACTTTTTTCATGCCAGGACAAGGAATTTTAAGCCTCTACGTTTCTTTCTGGGATAAGCAATCATTTATAGTAATGTAGTTTTTTCTCAGAGAAAAACAGAACCAGCCTTTCAGTTTCTAGCTCTGCTTTGAACTGAGACTGAGAGTTAACTAAAGTGATCCAAAGTTGTTAAAAACCAAGAGAAAAGCTTTCATATTTCAGACTTCTATCTTCCTCTGCTCCCAGCGGCCAAAGAAAATGCCATTAGCCCTGGAGGTACTTTCGGTAAATAAAGAAAAGGGGAAAAGAAAAAAGGATAAGAAAAAAAAGATAGACAAGAGAATAGTCTTTATCTTTTATTTTTCTGTCGTAAATATATTATAAACCATTTTCTCCACGGCGTGAAATTGTCTCACTTTAGCCCTGCAGAGCCGGGGGAGTCTGAGCTTTCAAAGTCGCCTTTTGAAAGGGACGGGAGGGTTTTAAAGCCCGTCTCGAAATCCGTGTATTGAGGGGGGCAGTTCAGATTTCTGGGTGGGAATGCTCCCGCAGAAATCCTGGCAGGGAAAGAGAGAGAGGAAAATCAGCCCAGCACCGGGGTGCGGATCGCGGCCGCTCCCTGTGCAGCAGTGCCCAGAAGGAGGGGACAGAGCCCCGCTTATCGCAGCTCCCAGCGCCGGCTCCTGCTGAGGCCCGAGCCGAGCGCATTTACCGGGAGCCGGGGCAGAGACGGGAGCGCATCCCTGCCCTCGCCGGGGGGAGCGGGGATTTGAGGGACTCGCTGGTGGCTTCTGCTGTCCTAAAGCCACGGCTGCTGCTGCTGTTAGTGACAGCTCTGCGGGGACAGGGCTGGGAGCTCTGCGTTTACAAAAGGGTTATTTCCTATTTCCACAAGTTTGGTGTGTGAGGAGGCCCCGTTTGGGTCTCAGTATGTTGTGGGTAGGTGAAGCAGTGCACATAGAAAAAAGCTGATCCATCCCTTTGTCCTTCAGTCAGCCAGGCTTTTCCAGGGACTTTAACCTTTTATGCTTTTAAAATGAGCTTTAAAATTTTGTCAGTCGTGCTATCAATCAATTTGATGTGTAAAGAAATGCAGCTGCAGGAGGGATGGGAATATGTCTGGGACCTAAAGAAAAAGAAAGAAATTAATGAAAAGTACAGGAAAAGGAAAAAGAGGGAAGGGAAGGTGCGGGAAGGTGCGGGAAGGTGCGGGAAGGGAAGGGGAGGGGCGGGAAGGGAAGGGAAGGGACGGGAAGGTGCGGGAAGGGAAGGGGAGGGGCGGGAAGGGAAGGGAAGGGACGGGAAGGTGCGGGAAGGGAAGGGGAGGGGCGGGAAGGGAAGGGAAGGGACGGGAAGGTGCGGGAAGGGAAGGGGAGGGGCGGGAAGGGAAGGGAAGGGACGGGAAGGTGCGGGAAGGGAAGGGGAGGGGCGGGAAGGGAAGGGAAGGGACGGGAAGGTGCGGGAAGGGAAGGGGAGGGGCGGGAAGGGAAGGGAAGGGACGGGAAGGTGCGGGAAGGGAAGGGGAGGGGCGGGAAGGGAAGGGAAGGGACGGGAAGGTGCGGGAAGGGAAGGGGAGGGGCGGGAAGGGAAGGGAAGGGACGGGAAGGTGCGGGAAGGGAAGGGGAGGGGCGGGAAGGGAAGGGAAGGGACGGGAAGGTGCGGGAAGGGAAGGGGAGGGGCGGGAAGGGAAGGGAAGGGACGGGAAGGTGCGGGAAGGGAAGGGGAGGGGCGGGAAGGGAAGGGAAGGGACGGGAAGGTGCGGGAAGGGAAGGGGAGGGGCGGGAAGGGAAGGGAAGGGACGGGAAGGTGCGGGAAGGGAAGGGGAGGGGCGGGAAGGGAAGGGAAGGGACGGGAAGGTGCGGGAAGGGAAGGGGAGGGGCGGGAAGGGAAGGGAAGGGACGGGAAGGTGCGGGAAGGGAAGGGGAGGGGCGGGAAGGGAAGGGAAGGGACGGGAAGGTGCGGGAAGGGAAGGGGAGGGGCGGGAAGGGAAGGGAAGGGACGGGAAGGTGCGGGAAGGGAAGGGGAGGGGCGGGAAGGGAAGGGAAGGGACGGGAAGGTGCGGGAAGGGAAGGGGAGGGGCGGGAAGGGAAGGGAAGGGACGGGAAGGTGCGGGAAGGGAAGGGGAGGGGCGGGAAGGGAAGGGAAGGGACGGGAAGGTGCGGGAAGGGAAGGGGAGGGGCGGGAAGGGAAGGGAAGGGACGGGAAGGTGCGGGAAGGGAAGGGGAGGGGCGGGAAGGGAAGGGAAGGGACGGGAAGGTGCGGGAAGGGAAGGGGAGGGGCGGGAAGGGAAGGGAAGGGACGGGAAGGTGCGGGAAGGGAAGGGGAGGGGCGGGAAGGGAAGGGAAGGGACGGGAAGGTGCGGGAAGGGAAGGGGAGGGGCGGGAAGGGAAGGGAAGGGAAGGAGAGGGAAGGGAAGGGAAGGGATCTTCTTTCTAGTGACATCAGAGCTCACAGGGGGCTGGATACGATTGTGGCAGTTCCAGGCAGGAAGAGGTGGATGGATGGGGCTCATTGCAAGGATGTGACACAGGCAGTGCTCGCCTCCCCTTGCTCCAGCGAGAGGAAAAACGTGGCTCCTAGACTGGAAATGCCCTGGAGCTCTTCTTTTTACCAGCCTTGTCCAGCTTTAGGAATTCCCAGTGATGCAGGGCACCAGAAGCATCCCTGGTCTCTCTGCCTGCTGCTGGTGCCAGGGAGCTGTGAGGAGTGGGCTCCCTGAGGACTTTGGACTGTCCTGGTGGGCCTGGGGAGGGGCACAAGAAAGGGATGGCAACACCACAACTACTTCGGTTCTGCTCTCCAGGGTCACCTTGCCCCTAGCCTGAGCTCCTCAGGCTCAGGGTGACTCCTGCTGCATTGATTGAGTTTTTCACATCCCTGACAAGCAGAAAGTTCCCTGTCAGCAGCAGCTCCCCCACCATCTCCTGGAGCACTTGCATAAACATGCAGCTTTCCATCCTCGTTCTGTGCACTGAAAGGAGAGATTCTGGTCAACCCCACCTGTCCACTTCTGCAGCCTGAGCCTTCACACCACACCTGGGGCACATCTGGGAGCCACCTGTGCAGAACACAGCACAAGCCCAGCTTCTTTTCACCATGCCAGCTACATCTCACCTTGCTGGTGCTGTGCTAGCCCAGGTCTGAGGAGTCAGGATGGGGATCACAGCCCACGTGCAGGGCTTTGCTGGGTGGGAAAGGGGAAAACAAAGGCATTGCAGAGGGAGAGATCCCTCCAGGTGCAGGTTCTGTCATCACAGCTGGGACTGTGGTGGCTCTGACAGTGCTCCCTGGCACCAAGGGACACAGAACCTTTGGGACTGTTCCCCAGGACTGGTCATGGCCACTTGCACCTCACAGTTCAGTGGAACAGGCTCAGGCTTCCAATGTTTTAGGAGTGCCATAAGACAGGCTTGAGCTGAAAATTTCTACCCCCTCTCATGGCTTTGGTTGGTTTTGCAATCAGTTCAGCCCAGAGGTCACTTATGATTATTAATAGGGAGGGAGATGAGGGAGGCCTTCGCTTTTCAGCCCAGTGTGTGCCAGGAGCACCCTGGTGTGCCTGCCTGGGAGGAAGAAGCTGAGGAATGGCAAGGGTTTGTGTGGATCAGACAGCCAAGAAAAGCACTGCCTAAATTAACTCCAAGTGGTCACAGATCCCCAGGAATTCTGCTGGTTTGGGGGTCACTGTCCTGTTCTTTCAGACAGAGCAGGGCTGCAGCTGCTGGGGATCAGGGCTCTGCCTTCCCTCCTTCCATGGTGCTGCAGTTTCCTCATCCTGTTGGTGACAGGAATTTGTGAAGATGAGCACAGCATTGGTTGAGAAGGGTTCACAGACCCTTGGAGTGAAGAATTGAGGACAAATATAATCTAGATGAAAGACTTTTATAAAATGTGAAGCACAGAAAGAGGATTTTTGCAGACAAAGCAAAACAGGTGTGCTATTCTCATTCCACTCTTGCCATGGGCAGGGACACCTTCCACTATCCCAGGTTGCTCCAAGCCCTGTCCCACCTGGCCTTGGACAATTCCAGGGATGGTTTTCTCCTTCCCAACACCAGTTTTGTTCTCCAGGCTGGGGCAGAAGCAAAAAAGGGGCAACCCCACATTGAAAGCCACAGCCCCACGCTGCCATCAGTGAGCCTGGAGGGCCCTTGGGACTTGGGGGTTTTGTTGTTTCTTGATGCAAAATAAAATGAAGAAAAAAGAAATGCCAGCAAATTGGAGGGGCTCCAGCAAAAGGAGATAAAGATGATTAAGGGTTTAGCAGGATTGACCTATGAAGAAAGATTAAAGGAACTAATTATGTACAGCTCAGATAAAGGATGAGTAAAGAGGTGATTTAATAATGCCCTGCAAATACTCAGGAAGGTGTCAACAGCAAGGCAGGGGGAGGAATTATTTAGAGTTCTTCCCCAAGGAACAGCACAAGTGATGCAATGAAAGGGGAAGGTGACATGGGACATCAGCACAACACAGACAAAACCAGAGATCTCTTTTGGGAGCAGCAAGTGAGTTAGGAGCACAAATCCTCTGGAAATGCTCTGCCCTTCCATCCCTAAATGATCAAAGAATGGATTTTCAAAGGTGTTTGGGCGCTTAAAGGTGCAGGCAAGTGCTCTAATAGGATTTTCAAGTGCATCTAAGCAGTTTTCAATGGGAATTAGGCACTTAAATAACTTCAGCAGTTCCACCAGTTGCTTACTCATATCCTTGCACAGAACTGGAAGGTCTGGCTGTAGGATTCAGCAAATCCCCCAGCAGGGGAAGCTCAGGCCTGAATCCCAAGCTGCTGGGGCAGAGTGAGGGTGCCTGGCTGGAGTGCAGGAGGACGTTCTGTAGGAGACCATCCTGCCTTGTCAGGGGTTGTGCATTGATCTGCACAGCCCATTTGAAAGTCAATGAGATTTAGACTCTCAAGCCCATTAAAATAAAAAATTTAAAATGCCTTTGGCACTTCAGCACCTTGGTCAGTTGGGCAGGTCCTTGTGCAGGTTATCAGTGAACAGAGCCACGGTGACAGAGCTGTCCCAGAACAGCGTGGTCACCTTGTGCTCCCCTGGAAGCACTCCAGGGGAACATGTCCCATTTTTTTCTGTGCTGCAATTAAGCCATCCATGTTTTTTGGGGACAGGGAGATATTTTTCCCCTGTAAAAACAATCACCTGGATGGAGGAGGGCTGGGAAGGCACTAAAGGAGAAGCAGGATGAAGATGGAAATTGGGACTAAAAAGAGTCCCAGGATGAAAATCCCTCAGGAGTTTGCAGCTAAAAACACTGTGAAAATATAGGGAGGGAATTTCAACTGTGGGCTTAGAAGAGAATTATTGACCTCAAAGCTTTCTTCCCAGTGCCTCAGACAGTACCAAGACTTCAAGGCCAATCTGCTCTCCAAGGAGCTCAGGCAGCAATTCCTACTTGGAGGGGCTCTCTGGTGTCATGCATGGAGATTCCCCAAGGCTACCACTTGCCTGGTTGCTCTCCTGGACAGCAAAGTCCCAGAGGAGGTCCCTGCATTCCCACCAAAACCCCTCCAGATCCCTGGGACAATTCTGTCAGTGCACTGGAAATGGTCACAGTGAACTCACATCTCTGCCCCAGGCCCAGAAACACAAAATCTGTGAACTGCTGCTGCTTTCTGCTCCCAAATATACACACAAATACTTCAAAAAAGGAAAACAAAACAAAACCAAAGAATACAAAAACCAGCCCAAATTGCCAAATCCTGAACTCAGCCAATCCCCAAGTTCTCATAGCTGCAAGTTTAGATTTAGTTTTAGAGGAGAATTTTGAACCAGTCTCAACACAAGGAAAGGTGAAAGGAGAGAGGCTGTGACTTGTTCTTGTTATTGTCCTGAAGGGTTTTTCAGGGCAAATATTCGAGCTGCACTTTTCATTAAACCACAAACTTGTCAATTTAGCCCAGTGTATATATAAATATACACAGATATATGTATTCTCAAGTAATTGCTTAAAACCAGGGAGGTGTTTGAAAGACTGGTTTAACCCTTTTGCAGCACTTGAGTCCACTTGAAATTATATGAGAGAGGAAAGTTAAATATGAAGATAAATGCATAAATGGCCAGAGTTGCTATGGAAATGGGAGAGGATGGAAATTGAAAGTCAATAGAGGACTAACTCACTGTTCAATTTTAAAAATAGTCTTTCTATGCTGAAAGGGAACATTTTTCAAACCTCTGTTGGCCTGTATTATACAAAATGGGAAGTGGTTTTGTGGCTGGCTACATCAATTTAATGCTCATGCTCCACCTGCAGCCTGGATGGTCCATGGTACCATAGGTGGGACTTTTCCTCAGGTTTATGCCAATCTCCACTCCAGCTCCAGAGCCCTGGTGCTAAATCCCAGCATGAAAAGCGCCCTAATGGATCAAACTCTGTCGGGTGCAATGACAAATAATTTGTAGGGATTTCAGGTCAGTTCTGTTTATTTTTTAACATAATTCCCCATGCAAAGAAGGTTTACCAGGTTGGACTTATTGCCCCATGGGCACTGCACAGTAACTTTCCAAACCTGCTGGCCTGCAAGCAGATTTGATGGAAGAAGAGGCACCTCTGAGGAATTAAGAAGCTTTATAAAGGAGGATATTCTCAAATGAGCACTTTCTGCCATTGCCCTTCCATTTTCCTCCCTGCTCCCAGGGTGTGCTATGAGCTCAGCCAGGGAATCCACACGGGACACGACTGTGGCAAACCAGGGTTCATCTGTTCCACTGCTTGCAGAGCCCCTTGTTTTATTAAGATAAATGTAATACACTTCCCTGGTTCCACTCAGAGAGGGAGAGCAAATTATGTTTGAACAGAGTCCAACCCCATCCATGAGCAGCATATCAAGAGGAAAGTGGGGCTTTGCTTCCACCAGCCCACACTTCACTCTCCCTCCCCATCCCCAGACACTTCTGAGGCTTCCTGGTACATTTATCCACCTCCAAAATGCAGGTGAATGAACCCTGTTGGCACTGACAGCCCAGAATTCACAGCTCATCTTATCCCACACCCCAAGGACTTGACTCTTTCAGCCTCTTGATCATCTCTGCCTCTTTGCTTCCCCCATCTCTTGCTCTGTGGTGCCCAGAAGCTGCAGGCATCCCTTTCCCAGAGCCCTGGGTGAGGGCACAGCAGCCCTGGGACCTGTTCCTGCCCACAGTTCCCATGCCAAGGACCCCTGTGCCCCTCTGTTCAAAGCACACCAGTCTCTCCCAGCAAATTCCTGACAGCTGGAGGTGTCTGGCTGACTCAGGTACAGCAAACCTGAAAAATCAAACCCCACCAGACCCAGAAGATGCAGAAATTCAGGTTCCCAAGGCAAAGAGCTGGCACAAGCTTCAGACTTGGCAAGAAGATTCTGCCTCTCCCTCTCTCTGAGTCACGTTCCCCAAGTCTAGCTCCATGCCCTTCTGCAAGGGGGGTTGGAAAGAATTCCACAGCACCAGCAGGATTCTCACCATCCCCATTTCCCAGCCTGTTGGAAAGAAAGGCCTTTAAAAATAGTTCTGTGCTGCTGGGTGGGATTTTCTTCTGCAGGTGCCGTGCGACAGAGAGCGAGATGAGATTCTAATCATAGCTCCTTCTCAGAGGGAAGGTTCAGAGTTGAGCCCAGCAGCAGCAGCCTCATTTTCACAGCAATATCACTTTATTCTCTGGGTGTCAGGGGGACACATATTGCTGTCATTCCCATGTTTGTACAACGGATGCAAAGAGCAGCCCCAAAACATGGAGCAGTCACTGCTCCATCGCACCCAGGCAGGGAGGGCAGCCTGATGCTGCTGCTCTGAGCCCCCACAGGGGTCATCCCACAGGGAAGAGGGTCCCTGGTGGGTGCTGTTCCCCCCAGATCCAGGGGTGAGGGGAGAGGACTTCCTATCCAAGCAGAGAAATTGGAGATCAAGGCTGCATCTCCCCACTGCGTGTCCTGGCCTGGCTCTGCTCTCACCACTGGCTCTTCCCCACATTAAAATTAAAAATTAATTAAAAATTAATTAAGCCCCATTAAAAAGTCCCCAAGTCATAAAACAAGTGCTCTTCCCAAAAATGAGTCAATCCCTCCACATCTCTCTCCCAGCAATTTGCCACCACCCTGCTCAAGGTGTGGGACCTGCTTGGCTCCTTTTCTCTCACCAGAGCTCCCTGCTGGACCTGAGCTCTCTCTGCCAGGCCCCTTCAGTCCCCAGGAGCAGGAGGTCCCTGCCAGAGCCTCTGCACTGGGTCTCAGCAGAGGAGCAGGCTGAGGCCCCCACACACCAGGGGATTCCTGACAAGGTCTCCCAGCCCCAGCCAGCAGACAGGAACCTCCCTCTGCTGAAGCTCAGGTGGCTGCAGGGGAATTGCAGCACCACCACACCCCACAGAGCTCTCTCTCTCTTTTATTTGCCTTCTCCTTTTGTTTGCCCCTCTGTCTGGCACCATCTCCAGTGAGCTGTGCCCTCTGCCAGCCTCACCACCAGGGCTGCAGCTGCTCTGTGCTGGTGCTGCCTCACACATCCATCCTTTGCTCTTTGAATCCAGGCACTGACAACCTCCTGGAGGCATCACCACCTCATTGGCAGCTGAAGAGTGTTTTCTACATGGAGGCCCAAGCCAAAACACCACTCCTAGGACCCTCCCTGACATGAACAAATCCTGGGACAGCTCAGGAAGGGATGCACTTTGGCCCAGCATTCATCTTCTCTGGATGTTTTGCCTGCTGCTCCTTCCTCTCCAAGTGGAGCTCCTTGCTAAGCCCAGGTTTTGTAAGACCATTTGCTGCAATAATAAAGTCTGTGTTGCTTTGAGGACATGGAATCAGCCTGGGTGCACTCAATCCAACAACCTAGCATGATTTAGGAGCTTTTGGGGATGCCTGGACCCATGCCAGGCCAGCTCTGAGCTGGACAGGTGGGTGCCCAAGCTGGAGCATCAATCCAGCCTCAGCCTGTCCTGCCAAGCCCAGCCAGGCTTGTCCTGCTCCCTGCAGGACCTGCAGAGGGTCTGAAGGAGCCGTGGTGAGAGGTGACACCCATCAGCTGCACTGGAGCAGCCACCTCACCCTCAGAGGGGGGTATTTACCAAAACAGAGATTATTGCCACAGAATGACACCTTCATGTCACCACAGCCAGGAAACCATGGGTGACAGTCACCCCAGTGTGACCACACTGCTGTGACACCTCTTCACTGCACCCTGCCACATCCAGAGATGTTTTATCAGCCCTGGCAGGGCTGGCACACCCTGTCTCAGTCCTGTGCTGTCCTTACCAGCAGCAAAGCCATTAAACCCCCTTTGCAGCCCCACATGCATTCACTTCGTGCCTTTAATCCTGACAGCCCCAGTAAATTCCTCCTGAAAAGAAAACTCTTGTTCCCCCTCCCCAAGCTGCTGCCTCTTGCTAAATGTCATTAAAAGCAGGAGCCACGGTAACATCAGTCCTGCTGAAGGTTGAAACCACCTTGACTGTAATCTTGGTTTGGCACTGGATGGGAAAAAAAAAATAAGGCAAAAAAAAAAAAAAAAATCCCAGATACTTCTTCCACTTCTCTGTCAGCTCCACTTTGCATCAAAATCTCCTTTGTATGTCACCCAGCTATTAAAGTTGTGGATTGTGGCTGGGCTCTGTGTGTGTGGACGTGTGTGTGTCTGTGTCTCAGAAACTGGGTCACCCGGAGAGGCTCCGTGAGAACGCTGCCCTGACAAATCCAGGCTGGCAAGACTCAAAGATACCCCTTATAATGTTTTTTTCTGCCTCCCATCATGCTTTGAAATGAGCAAATAATGCTACTTTCTCCTGTATTTTTGTATCTTTTATTCAGGAGCTTCCTGAGGTAAATAACCTCAGGCAGGCAAATCCAAGGGGATGCTCCTATCTCTCTTCTGTCTGCTCACACTGAAATCATGATATACTTGGCTTTCATGATGCTCTTTATAAAACATTCATTTTTTTTTCCAGGAGAAACGGCTATCAAGGAGGGCAAGAAACTTCACACATTTGGCTCAGGCTTCAGTCCCAGCATTTTGTCATCCTTCTGTCCCTGTCACAGCCCCAGAGGTGACAGAGGGGCACCTGCAGAGCCCACAGCACCTCCCCATCACACAGGGGACCCCTGTGGCCACCACCCCAGCCAGGGCAGGGGGTGGCTTCTCAGCCAGGGCCCTTTTACACCCTGTAACTCCCATCAGGGCTCTGAATAGCACAGCTCAGGCAGTTTCTAGTTTCTGGCTGAGGCTGAGGGGCGATTCCTGTCACCCATGGTACCATTCCTGTCACCCATCTGCCCTCACTGGGGCACTGAGGGGTGGGGAACCAGCAGAGCAGAGAGTGGGGCTGGCCCAGCTCAGCACCAGGCAAAATCCAGGCTGCTGGAGGGGGCAGGAGGTGGGGAACTGAAAGTTGCTGACTCCATGCAGGACAGAAAAACGAGGGCCACAGTCTCAGGAGAAGCTGAGAGGGGGAAGCCTGGGGTTTTCTTGTTTACAGCTTATTTTAATACTTAAAGCACGAGAGAAGGGATGACAGGAAGAAATACCTGGGCAGAGAAGGCTTTTTCTGGTAAGAATTGCAAAGAGGGTCTTGGGGGTCAAATACTCCTTTTTTTGTGCTACTCTCAGTGCACTTATTGCCCTTAAAACAAGCAAAACTTAAGTGACCACAAATTAACCAGAGACAGGAAAGGGGATGGAAGGATCTGGGTTCAGACAGACATCACTGGCCCGGGGAGAGCTGTAGAGGAGGAGTTCAGAGTCCCAGGATGAGGGAAGTGGAGCTGAGGAACAGAAAGTTCATTTTCACAGGCTCTAATCTAGACTCTGTCCTCTCTCAGTGCTCCACTCTGGTAAATCACAGCGTGCAGGCTGTGAACCCCATTTTACCAACAGGGGAGGCAAAGCAGGGCAGAGATAACAGGCAGCATTCACCATCTAAGGGGGCTTGGCAGCATCCAGAGCCAGGCAGGGGTGGCAGAGAGCCCTTCCCAGCAGACTTGGAAAAGAAAACAGAGGGATTGCAGCAGGGGAGGGGGCTCAGGCTCCCTCCTGATCCATCATGAGACCGGGAAAGGAGAGAGCTCCGGGCATTGCCTTGTGAATCTCACATGGGGGAGCTGAACCACCCAGAGCATCCCACACTGGGCAGGTTTGGGGTGGTTCAGGGTGGCTGAGGAGGAGAGGGGCTGATCCAGGGGCCGTGGAGGATGGGTGGGTGTGCTCAGCTGGAGCAGCAGCTGTAGGGAGGGGGGACACGGGATGTGTTCCCCTAAAGTGTCCTCTGGTTAATGTATTCAGCGGCGAGTTTAGGGGATCTCGGGAGAATGAATTGTCAGAGCGTCGGAAGCAAGAGATGGCAGGGGAATTACTGCTAATCCTTTCTTGTGGGACACAGCACTCCAAAGGATTTAAAGGCTGTTCAAAAATGTAGAAAAAGAAGTGACAAGGACACCCCTCCCTCTTTCTTAGGTTCTAGGTTGGTCACTTGCTGCTGGCTGGGAAAGACAGAAAAGAGAAACTTCCAGGAGAGGGAAGGGATGAGAGGGAGAAAAGAAAAGAAGAATGAAGATTAGATCTGGAGAAAAGCCGATCTTACTCTCTCAGGGAGTGTAGGCTGCAATTAAATCTCTTTTGCTAACAATACCCCATTGTTATTTGTAGTAGTACTCGAGATGTGGCGATAAGGGAGGAAGGAGCTGCAGGCAGGGGAGGCTGCAGTCCTTATCCTTGGAAATCCTCTGCCTGGAGGGCCCTGGTCCTACAGTCTCATCCTTTACCTCAGCTGAGATCTCCCCATCACCAACAATAAATACATTTTGAACAGCTCTGGTGGAAGGATTTTGGATGTGTAGGGTTTGAACATCCTCTCTCTGCTCTTTGATTTGTAGATGTCAAGGGTTTGGTCATGGAAAATCTGTGTAACCAAAGGTCACTCCCTCTGGGTTTTGGGTAGGCTGGCACAAAGCCTTTGGGTAGGCACAAAGGAAGGTCAGGGCTGGGCTTTCTTTGCCCTCCAGAGATGCTGAAGTTCCTTCATCCCAGCCACCTGTCCTTGCTGGACCCCCAGGGCTGCCAGACTCCATCCTGTCCCCTTCAAAACATGGCAGGTACCCGTGCAAGGCTCATTTCCATCCCTCTGATTATCATTAAGCAAAAAGCAGCATTTACAGACTCCCCAGCACCTTCTGCCGTGTAGGTGCTTTGGAAACTCTGGGACCAAGCCACCTCTAGCATGTGGGATCCACCAGCTAAACTGTGACCTCTTTCCCACCCTGAGATCCTGCACTAAAACCTCCCCTATTCATTTTTCCCCTTTTTCTTGCTCTTTGGGTGTTTTAACAGCTCTGTCCTCAATCATGCAATGTTCCTCTGAGTGTTCAGAGCAGCCCAGAGAGGTCCAGGCTGGTGCATTATCGGCTGTGCCCTCTGGGTGACCTTGAGGCTGGGGAAGGTGGGAGCTGCTGGCTCCTCTCTGCAAACCGTGCCTTGCTGTCATTTGTCCCAATTCCCAGCCTGAGCTGGTGATGGCAAAGAACAACTTATTAAGGAATTGCTTCTTTCCTCCCCTGTTCAGCTGCTCTCAGGCAGCTCCTATCGATCCACTGCACCTACTCAAGATGTTTTGCAAGAGGCACTTAGTGAAATTCATTCCAGGGGTTTGTCAGTGGGTTTGGCTGCCTGAACAGCACGTGGGGCACAGGCAGGTGAAGGTTGGATTCTGAGAGGGTCATGGTAAGAGCTGTCATAGAAGAGCAATTTCCCTTTTTTGCCAGACATATTTTTCAACATGTTACAAAAAGGAAAACAAAACATAAAAAACCCAAAACCCCCCCCCAAAAAACAAAAAACCCAAAGCAAAACAAAACAAAACAAAACAAAAAAAACCCCAACCAACTAAAAACAAACAAACAAACAAACAAAAAACAACCTCACAAAACTAAATCCAGGGTTTTTATTTTGTGTGTATGGGAAACATTTTTACATTTTGGTGTTCTTTTGGGAGGTTAGTCAGAATGTGTAAATAGAAACAAATTTCAAAATGAAAATGTACTCTGAAAAACAACAGCATAAGCCTAAGCACACTTTTTTTTTTTAATGACACTGTGGAGCAATTTAACTTTTATTAGAAATCTCTTTTTCAGCCCCTCCAAAGCATTTTTTTTAAATCACTGTTTCCATGAAAAAATACCTGTTCCAAAATTACATGCAACAGTAAACCAGAAACTGTGCTGTGACAATTCCCATTCCATAGATTCACCATGATACCTCATTAAATTGCATAAACCACATACAAACCAGCATTTCCCAAAGGACAAATGCTCTCCCCGAGAAGTTCCAACCTGTTCCTGTGAAGTGCCAGTCGGCCCAGGGAAAGCAGCTGCTTTTCCTGGTTGTGCTGGGTGTTTCAGTGACACTGGAAATCTGTGCTCGTCAGGGGGGCCAGGGGAGCGTTCTCAGCCAGATCCAGGTGGGAGGGAATGAACATGGCCCTGCTTTTCATCTTTTGCAGCTGCTGCTGTGTGGGGAGCACTGCTGGAACCCTGGAGGGTGAGAATTTCAGGCTTTCTGTGCTAAAAGGCACTGACCCTCAAGCAAGCAGTGCATTTGACCTGAAGCTTCCGAAATTCAGTGATAGCTCTGGAGTTGTGTAGCCCTGATTTCATGTCTGAGATGTTTTGGGTTGTGAAATTTCTTTCCCAGGTGATTTGCTGTAAACAAAAAGAGATGTTTTGCTAACTGCATCTATGTTATTCATTCCTTTTAGAGGAGGGACTTCTTGATGGCCCTCTGGGTTAACCAGTGTGGTTGAAGAGGTGTTGATCTTGCCCATCCAATCATATTGGTCCCTGTAAATAGTATATAAAGAAATCACATTTTGAATAAATCCCATTTTTTGTAGCCTTCTGAGAATTCACAGTGTGATTCATTCCATGTCCTACAGCAACAGGGTTGTGAGTGTGTAGTTTGAGTGGAGTGTGTGTGATATCACAGGGTGGAGAGCTGGGAATTTGGGGTTTTGGTGTACAGTGATACATGTGGGACAATGTGGAGGATTTGGGGTGCAGGCTGAGTTCTTCTTTCACCAGCTTGGTGGTTTTGGGTGTTTTTTTCTAGTTGAGCGAAGGGGTCCATGTTGCAGACTGTGGGTGGTTGGGTGTTGGGTTGAAGGTATGAACAGTGTGGGTGTCACCTCATTGCTGGGTAGCTGGAGCTTGGGACACCGTGGAAAGAGTTAGAGACAGAGCCATTTTCCACCTTGTTAGAGCTCACAACTCCTGAGACTGTGCTAGAGATAAGAATTAATAAATATCTGAGTCCCAACACAAAACCCCCTCCTGAGCATTAATCCTGGCTCTGACACAAAGAAAAGAAGATAAGAACCCCACAGAGCACAAATGCAATCACAGTAATGAGGGCCCTCTCACTGCAAAGCACAGCTTGGTGACAGTGCCAGCACACCAGGATGTCCTCCCCTGGGACAGCACCCTCCACCAGGCCAGGAACTCCAGAGCCTCATCTGTCCTGGCATTTTGGGTCAAATGAGGCTCAGAGTGAAATCAGGGCACGTCCCATTGCCAGTGGAATAGCTTGGATGCAACAGCCTTTTGGAGCTTTGTCTCCATCTGGTTTTATGACCTGAGCAAAAGAGATGCTTTAATAACTGGAATGTTTTCAGATATTTAAATGAGAGATTAATGCAGACCTGCATGGGTGTTTGCTTGGCTGCTCATTTTTTCACCCAGTGAGTAAATCCTATCAAAGCCACTCACTGCAGAGTGGGCAGTTTCAAACAGTGCACACCAGCAGCTTTGGAAACATGAGAACATCGAGTTTTCCTTTGGACATTTGTTTCCTACAACGAAGGCAAATGAATACGTGTATTTCTGTGGGAAACATGATATTCCCCCTTTTATAGTATTGGGGAAAGGTGTTTTGTATCTTTTAAAAAGTAATCTCCTGTTTCTCTGCTGGGTAAATGGTGAAAATACAATTGTTCACACAGCCTTGTCCATCTTGGACTCATAAACCTCAGCACTGCCTGGGCAGCTCAGAGAATTACAGAGTGGGTGAGGCTGGAAGGGACCACAGAGGGTCAGCTGAAGTTATGATGGGTTTTGTGACTTTTTCTTAGACAATAAGGAAGCCAGGGGCAACTCACATGCTCATGTCTGCTGTGGAGACTCTGAATAGAAAGAGAGAAACAAGTGACATGTTTCTTTTAAAATTGTACTGGTAGGAGCCTCGACTCAGCATCACTCCAGCTCTCCTACTGTTGCTTTGATATTCAAAAAACCACTGACTTTTTAAACAATACTGTCCTAAATCCCTTTTAGAAATGCCCAGAACCACTCGCAGGCTTTCTGAAACTCATTGTTATAATTACAATCAAGAATCATAGGACTCTGTGCTTTGTGCCAGAAATACACATCCACTGAATTGTTTGCAGAGGAGCCTCAGAGAGAAAGAGTGAAGGAGAAATGTGGCTTCAGTGCTGCTCAATTCAGGAGCAGGAACTCCCACTCTATTTCATTTTTCCTCTTTTGTTTCCCAATTTAACTCAGAGCTGGTGAAATTAATCAAATAATATTTGCTTTGTCCTCAGTGCTCCCCTCTGGCCTCAGTCCAGGGAACTTCTGTGCCCTGGTTCACTGTCCCCCACCATCCTCAGCAGCCTCTGTCCCTGGAGGAGGAGGAAGGTGGGGGTGGAAGGGTGAGGAGGAAGGTCTGCAGGACCCATCAATTCCAGCAGAGGTGAGGAGAACTTCATTTTGGGAATTGCTGGAATAGTATTTAGCAGATGCAGAACAAACTCTCTGGGCAAAGGAATGCAGCATCAAGCTTAGTTTTACTAAACCTTCATGTCCTGGGTCACAAAAAAGGCTTAGGCAGGGCTGTGGGGGGTTTTGGTAGTGTTGTCTGACACAGCACACGGGGAAGGAGCTGTGATTCAACTTCTGCCAGCACAAGGCTGGAACTGGCTCTCCCTCTCTATCCAGTAATGTCTGATGTTGATCCCTGATCCTGCTTCCATGGAAATGTCCCTGTGTGGTGCTTAGAAAAGTGAGTGGATAAATATCAGATCTGATTCACCACTCACTTGCTTCTGTTTTACCTCTGCAGAACACCTCTGATTAGAGAAGGATTTGCAAGATTAAAACCAGAGGAAGTCAGTGATGAATGCCAACCAAAGCCTTTGGTACAAAGAGAGCAACCCTCCTGTCCCATCCAACATCCCCACATCAGAGCTCTGGGATATGATTCCATGGCATTTGGACTTTCCTTCCCTTCCTTCAGGACAGTGCTGGGGTACATCTATCTCAGATAACCCAGACTTTTCCCCTCTGTCTCTTCTCCCTGCAAAATGTCATTCACATTCTCAGGGAAGCAAAATCAGATTTCCCCCACCCAGCCCTGCTGCAGGTCCAGCTGGTCCCTGGGGAAGGCTGAGCAGACAGGCAGGTCTGAACTCCATTTCAGACCCTGGGGGTCTTGCAGCACCTTCCAACAGTGAATTAAGGCTGGTCCAGAGTGTGGAAAGGCTTAATCTAGGACTGGCTGGCTGTAAACATTGAAACACTTTGTTCAGGCTCAATTTTGCTTGCTTAGGGCAGTCCCAGAGCATATTCACAAACACTGGATGAGGAGAAACAGTGAGAGCAAAGAAATATTTCAGTTTAAAGGTGTTACACATTTCTTGTCCCCCCAAGAAAACTCCAAAATACCCTTTCAAATGCTAAATAACCTGGATATAAATAAGATTTTCAGGTGATGGTTTCAATATTTGGTCTTGGTCTAAAGAAAACGGAAAGAAACCTGTTGGGCAAATTTCCCAGTGACAGAAACCTCCCTCCCTGATGACAAAACTGCTCAGGTTCCCTGAGGAGCTGCCAGCTGGGCTGTAGGAAGCCCCATTGCTCTCTGGAGGGTTTGTCCCCTGAGCTGTGCTGCCCACAGAGGCAGGCACAAGACTTTTGGAATCCAAACCTCGTTTCTGTTTCACAAAGTTTTTAGAGCTGAAAATTTCTGTCTTCACTCTGCCTCTGAGATTCTGGGGTCCACTCAAAGCAACAGACTGTGATGTTCCTCTGGGTAAATGGTGTCAGGACCCAAATCCAGTTTCAGGAGCAGCCAGGTGACAGTAGGAGCCTTGTTTTGTTCCTACACCCACCAAACCTGAGGGATTGCTGGGCCACCTGTGGGTGACAGCCATGGGCAAACACGGAGCTCAGGCAGCTCTCCTGGCCCTTGTCACTCCTTAACTTGCAAACTTCCTTGAGAAGAGGTGGCCAGCAAGGCAGGAATTTCTGGAGTGCTCTGGCAGTGCCTCCATCCACTCCCTCTGACTCTGAACAGCGACAGAACCAGAGAGAACAGAGCTTCTGAGCACCATCCAGCAGCCCAGCCAGAACCTTCTTTCTCTTCACATGAGTTTTACCTCCTCATGATTCCATTTTTTGCCCTCCAGCAGCACTCCTGTCAGCTGCCTCCAGAAGATGTGCTTGCTTATCTCCTTGTCTTTCCACTCCAGGTAGGTGTTCCTCCTCAGGTACCGAGACAGCCCCAGCCTCTGCCTCAGCAGGGCCTTGTTCACATCTTCCAGCACGATCATGATGATCCCAGTCTTCCCCTCCACCAGCTGCCAGGACTGGGCAATGTCAAACTCAAAGCTGCACCATTTGCTCTCCAGGAAGTCAGAGGAGATGACAGCAATGACATTCCTGCTACTGAGGAAACCCTCCTGGATGATGTTGGTGACAATGGGCACCCCTGGCAGGAAGTCCCTGTAGTACAGGCACAGGTGGAAGGGAGGTGTTCCTCCTTCCAGGGGCTCCACCAGCTCCTTTGTCACCCATTCCTGATCTTTGCTGGAGTGGATGACAAAGGCGTCGTAGGTGTCACCTCTTTCTGCAGAGTGTTTGCACCCACTGAGCAGCACCACGGAGTAGTAGAGCTGGAAGTAGTACTTGTAAACCAGGAGTAGCAGCACCACGATGCAGAGCAACACAACCACTGAGGAGGCCACTTTGCCTGCACTGACGTGGCAGGAGGACAGGTCAAAGCTCGGCAGGCTCACGTTGGCCACGTACGAGGGAGTGTGGCACAGCATCAGCTCCTCGTTCTGCAGCAGCTCCTGCTTGCCCTTGATCCACTCCAGAAAGTCCAGGTGCACACAGGAGCAGTCAAAGAGGTTCTGAGAGATATCCAGCAGCACCAGGCTGTCAGGAAGGATTTCCCGGGCTGAGCCCAGCAGAACAGTCAGCTGGTTTCTGCTGAAATCCAGCACTCTGAGGGCTTGGAGTGGCTGGTAGACCTCAGGGCTGAAGGTCAGGAGCTTATTGTTGCTGATGTTTAGCTCTTTTAGCTCAGAGAGGGCATCAAAAGTACTTTGATCCACATGTTCTAATTTGCAGCTTGAAATATCCAAGGTGTGGAGGTGACTTAGGTTTTTGAAGTTGTTTGCCAGCTTGTTGTCCTCAAAGGAGTTTCCTGCCATCTTGAGCACTTGCAAAGAGTTCAAGCCACAAAATGTACACTGGGATTTAACTTCGGTTTTGGTATGGGAAATATCGAGGTAAATCAGTCTCTGAAGGGACAGGAAGACAGGGTAGGAGCCAGGACCAAATAAAGTTGTGTGCTGAAGGTCCAAATATAACAAATTCTTCACATTAGTGAAATCTCCAGTCAATCTGATATTAGAATTGAAGCTCAAGTTCAAGTGTTTCAAATTTGGACAATTTTGAAACTGAGGGGAGCAGCATCTGCTGAAGGTGAGGCTATTCTCACTCAGATCCATCACCTCCAGCTTCCTGAGACCCTCAAAATTCTGCTTGAAGTTTTTGAGTCTTTTGTTCTTGGTAATCCGAAGCACCCTCAGCTCCTTGAAAAGCGACAGCTTCAGGGCAGGCACCTCCTCAAAACTGCATTTCTTGCATTCCAGCTGTTTCACTTGAGACCACACAGGAACCCGGGATATCTCCTCCAGCCCCACGCCCACCAAGCGAATTCTGGAGACGTTCCCTACACAGTCAAAGAGAGTGCCTGTGTCATCCTCAAAATCCCTGAAGCAGATCAGGACAAACTCTTCCATCTGTACTTTGCACAGCCCATCCAAGAGCCCCCTCTCGAAGTCCTGCAGCCTCTCACTGTCGCTGAATTCCCCAAGGGTGAGCCTGCTGACCTGCAGGCCAGCCAGGCCTCGCAGGGAGCTTTGCATGGTGAGGCTCTCAAAGGCAGATCTGAGAGCCAGCTCGCCCAGCAGGATCCCTGCAAAGGCCCCTGGATCTATGGACTTTATATTGTTCATGGAAAGCACCAGAGTGAGGTTGAGCCTGTCTCCTTCCCTCAGGGCATCCAGGTCTCCTCTGGAGATCGATGTGATCTTGTTAGAGAAGAAGCTCAGGTGCCTGAGGGAAGTCATGTAGGTGAAATACTCAGGAAGCTTCAATGAGGTGATGCTGTTGTGGCCTAAATTCAGCTCCTGTAGGGTGTGCAAGTGGCCAATGGGCAGCTCAGACAGAGAGGTTCTGTTGGTTTCCACCAGAACCAGTTTTTTCAGAGATGTTAAGCCATGGAAAGCTGCTTTCCCCAGGTGCTGGAGGGAGTTGGCAGTTAAAATCAAGGTGGAAAGTCTATGGAGATCCATAAAGGAGTTATCTTCTATTGCATGGAGCTGGCACCTGTTGGGTACAAAAAGAAAATATAAGTGCATGAAACACTGTCCCTTCCTTGTTCCCTGAGTGCTGCTGGGACATCCTCGGGCTCAGCCTCACACTGGGGCTGGTTTGGCTTTGCTGTGCTGGGCAGAGCCAGCACCCCTGGGTGTGCAGAGGGAATTCTCCTCCAGCAGGAGACCTCCCCTCACCTCCTCCTCTCCTCTGTAATCTTAAATTCAAAGCAAGAGGCATGGACACCTGGTGAAGATCAAAGATTAGTGCAGGCAGCAGGAAAGAAGGATCCCAGCTCCCAGTTTAGGCCAAAGTGGAATTGTGGTGGCCATCACTGCTGGAAGAACCAAGCAGAGCCAGTGTTCCCTCCCACCCTGCACCCCCAGCCCTCAGCCACATCTGGGCAGCCCCACAGAGCTCACAGCTCTGCCAGCAGCTGATGTCTGCTGGTGGCTCAGAGGGAGCAGACCCCAGGCTGTGCTGGCTCTGCAGGAGAAAAGGAAGAGGGAAAAACGAGGGTGGTCCCCTAAGGTTGGTTTGATGTGGGAAGATGCAGATTTTGAGACCCAAGTGCATTCTGCAGTGAATCCCAGCAGAATTAGTTTAATAATCCAGCCAATGCCTCACAGCAAATGTGCTCTGCCAGTCAGAGCTGGAGCTGTGATGGGACTGAGTGACATTTCTCAGTGAAACAATTTACCCAGAGAAACTGTTGTCTGGAGTCAGTGGAAATTATCCATCAATTCAAATTTGCTAATAGGCCTCCCCCATCTCCTCCCCCAGATATGTGAGGAGAAGGGAAAAGAGAATATGTTGATATTTTAAAACAGCCTTTTAGAAAATGAATGTACCTGCATGTTATTTTTTTTTAAACTGTGATTAGAAAAACAGCTCACCCAAGATGTTCCACTTCAGAGTTTTTGTAACAGTGAGAAGTCTGACATTTTTCTTGTTCATAGACAAGTGAAAAATCTTCCTTCTCACATCCCAACCTACAAGATCAGACTGACAGACCCAGCTCTGAGTGGAGGGTGTGCATTCAGTGATGGAAATAAAAGTTGTACATGTGCAGATGTGCAAAACAGACACAGGGACAAAGTCACAGCAAATAAATAAATGAATGAATGAATAAACAGCCAATACCAACAGACCCCAAAATAATAATCTCACATAGCCACCACTACAACTCAGCTGAAGAAAATTTAACCAGTATCTACATACTAGATCCCATCACCTTGAAAGATCCAGAAGCTGCAGCTCAGGGACTGATGCAAAATAATTTGACCCCAGTGATTTCAGATTGCTGAAACTGAGGTCCAGGATCTGGGTGGTGTTTGGGACTCCATCAGGAACTCCAGAGTCGTTCAGTCCTGTGCACCTGAAAGTTGTTTTAGGGGTGACCTGTAACAGAGGCAGATCCCATCATGGTCAACATCTGCTCTTCCTGAATTGCCAGAAAATGTCCCTGTCAGGAGAGCAGGAGCAGAACGAACCCCTTGCAGTTCATTTCTAAAAGAGCTGCCCTGAGTTTCAGGAAATAATCTTACATACCCCAAGCACTTTTCTCACTTCCAATAGAACCAGTCCCACTCTCCAGGAGGAGCTGCATTTCTCTCTGACTAAAGCTGGGACAAAACTCAGGACAGTGTTCCCTGAGGAACAGCAGCACTCTTTGAGAGGGACAGCAGGACAAACCCTCATGGATGCACTGCAGGTCCAGGAGCAGCCCTCAGCTCTCTTCCCCTGCACATAACCAGGCAGCTTCAGCCAAAGTTATTCTGCAAGCAAATAATTGTCAGCAAAACTTTGCAAAAGGCACTCGGTCAGTGTCGGGTACTTGGTGAAATCACCCCACTGCACAAACCAGGCAAAAATCTCTGTTTTGTAGAAATTAGACAGAGTTTGGATCCCTTCCAAGGGAAATATAATCTCTTACAATCACTGCACTGCAGCACCCTCAGAGGTACAGAAAGCCAACGAGAAGAAAAAGTTCTTGCTGCTGGTCCTGGTTCTCAGATGTTTTTGAGACCAGAATTTACTTCAAATACTTCAATCCCCTTGGAACCTTGGAAAAAGAAAAAGCTGGGCTTTCCTAAGACAACTACGAGGCTTGAGGCACAAATCCCCCAAGCAAAGGGAAAAGCAGAAGGATTTTGTGCTCACTTGGAGCTCACATACCTCCAAGCAGGGGTCGAGGAGGCAGCCTGCCAGCGGGGACAGGACAGATGTCACCTGCAGCAGCTCCAGGAGTGTCCCCACAGGAGGGGCTCCTCTCCTGGGCATCTTCAGGAGGCCAGGAGTGCCCGGGAAAGGAGCATGGAGAGAGAAACCTGGAGACAGAAACCTCCTGCAGGGCTGGGAGCTGTTTCACCACTCCTGCTTCTCACTGCACGTTCTCTGAGGGTTGCAGAGAACGAGGGGGGAAGTGAAACTTGGTCACTGCCTTCTTTCTACACATGCTGTGGGTGAACTGCTCATCTTGAAATTGTTTTTAAAAAATGTTTTGTTAAAAAAGCCAACAAGAAAAAAAGAAGTAATGACCGATATAGTTTGGGCTAGAAATTAAAGAGGAATATGGGTTTCATCAGTGTCACTTGACTTGATTGCCTCTGATTAGCTCAGGTCAAATTGGCAAAAAAAAAAAAAAAAAAAAAAAAAAAAAAAATTTTGTGCAATTCTGATCCCAGTTTCATGCTCCACATCCCATAATTCAAATGCACTGGTTAGAGAGAGTGACTGCCACTGCACTCCTGCCATGCTCCCAGCCTCACCCTGGGAAGCACTGGAGAAGAGCTCAGCTGTGGCAGAGGTTTTCTTAAGCCAGGTTTATCTCTGGCCAAGCTCTTATGAACAAACATCCAGGATTTTTCCATCTGCTTGGACCTTTATTGCAATTATTGCAGGAATATGGCCAGGCACAAGGAGATTCACAGAGTGACCAGAGTTGTGGTCACAGAAATTCTGCCCCACCCTTCCCATGGGAGAATTTGCTGTGGGCAGCAAAAGGGAGAGGCACAAACACCCTGAGCTGGGCTTAGGGCTGCTCCCTGCCCTGCTCATGCCTGGATCTCTGTTTGGTGCCTGCCTACAGAACATCTCAGTGCTGAATTCCCAATGCAGATTATTGTTTCAGGAAGAGAAAAAAGCTTTGTAAAACCTCACAGTGGGCAATATTAATGTAAGTCAGCTGTGAGCTCTCTAATAAAGCTCCCTGCATCCATTTACTCTGATAAATGGTGGTGCATTCATGTATCTCCTCCTGTCTTCCTGCAGATAACTAAGAAATGTTGCTGGGGATCCAGCCACAGGGTTGCTGGCTATTGTCAACACCACACAGACTGAGAAGTGGCAAAAACATGAGACAAGGGTGGAATATTGGTCTAGAGGAAGATGGAATAAAGTGAGAAGACTCAAGAAAGTCTGTGAAAATTGATATTAAATATAAGATGCAATATCAGCCCAGCGAGCAATCCACTTATGAAGAAAACTTTAAAATATTACAGAGGTGGGGGTTAAACTTTTTTGACAGGTTAGTAGAGAGCTTAGGAGAGATGGGGAAATCCTAAAATAACTGATGATCTCTGCAATAAAAAAACACATGGCAGCACAATGGGAGCTAAAACCGACACCCTGATGTGCAGCCAGATAGTGCCCATTAAGCCAGCAGACAAAAAGTTTGTTGAAATTGGACAAGTTCTACAAAATCCCTGCTCTGAAAAGCCTCTGGTGATTGCAGGTATTTCCTTTTATAGATGGAATCAAAAGTGAATGGAAACAATTGCTGACTGCTTCTGTGCCTGGATTAAGGAAATTGGCAGAGCATCGTGTGTCTGCAGAGAGAACAAATGAGTGCATCCTTTAGTATTCAATATGCAGAATGAGGCAATCCACATTTAATTTTTATCTAAAGCTGAGATGAGCCTGAAGTATGCTCCAAAAATTACCATTTCAATGGAGACTTACTGAAGATGCTGAAGAGTTTGGGAGCATCACAAAATCCTTCCCACAGCCACGCTCAGAGGTCAAGTGGGAAGTGCAGCTTGAAGGGCATTCAAAGAAGGTGCTGCTGTTCACAAGGGACAGTTTCTCAACACACACTGAAATTTTTTCAAGGATAAATCCTTCAGGCTCTGCAAAGGACAGGGCATTAACAGAAAACATGAGAGTTAGCAGATCAAACCCAGCCACCAGTTTAGAAAGTCAGTGCTGGTTAACTTCCCACTGCTCAGCTGCACACAGCAACGAGGATAAAGCCATAATGCCCCTGTGATTGTTCACAAAAACCAAAAGAATTATTTGGAATCCCTTAAGGCAATGAAAATAACATCTAAAATCAAACATGATTCACTGCTCTGGCAATTTACTGGTGGAATCATTAAAGATCTCTTAGCAAGGAGGTGTTGCAGAGAATCTGTGTTTCCAAAAACACACGTCTGAGTCATCTTTGTGCTCCTGAACGTTATTATCATATAAGTAACACAATACAGACTGTGCATATGCAGCCTCTGTGATCTCAAGCAAGGTATTACAGAGTATAAGACAGCCACAATGGAGCTGGACTGACAAAACATCTTGTACTTGCTTATTTTAAAAGAAAATGATTTGTGAACTCCAGCCAAAAAGCAAAGTTAGCTAAACTCTTGGACCAGGCAAGTGGTGAGAGCCATAAAAACAGGATTTTCTGTGCCTAGGGTGGTTCAAGGTCACAGTTAACCCAGTGTAGATGAGCAGCTCTTACCCTGAGAGAGGCTCTATTTGCCTCAGGACTCATCTCAAGCAGCTCCCCCAGTCTGTCTGCAAACAGAGGCTGAGGAACATGACACAAACTATTTCAAGATTGAACAAAACCAGGTCTTACTGGAAGTGAAAGAACCATCTGTAACAACTGTTATGAGCTATGGATCAGAGGGGAGACTGATGGATCAGAGCAGGGAGAATTCCTGAGGTGCTGGCACTTTCACAGCACAGGAGTTGTGGAGCTGAGGATGGGGAGCACCACAAGAGGTCCCAAAAGTCCTCGAGGAGCTCAGGACACACAGGTGAGCCAGCATTGGTGTCATGTGGGCTGGCCATGTGTCCCTTCCTGTCACAGTGTCACCCTTGCAGTCACCTGTGATGAATTAGCCTGAATCGGCCACTTTGCAGGAGGGATGCAGGTTCAGGGGGTACAGGCAACCAACCCTTGGGTTCACCTGGCTGTCCTTGTGCTCAGCAAGTCCCTCACCTGTCCAGGTATGAGAGGCTGTCTGAGCGGAAAGGAAGAGTGACAGGAAATGTGGCACCAATTTAACAGCAGGCTGAATTTTCCCAGCCATTCTGCTGGGAAAAACAATTCATATAAATTACAAGGAAAAATGGCAGAAAGAACAATCTGAAAATGTCCTTAAGGTCTTCTTGCTGCACATGCCACAGATACACTGTTTCCTGAAACTGGAGAGTCACTGCCTTGCCCAGTAACCCCTGCCTGACCAGGGAGCCACAGGACAGAGCAGTGCTGGAGCTCACAGAGCCTGCAGCAAGGCTGGGGAGGGAATGAGGCACTGACTGCATCAGAAGAGGTCCTGGAGAGCCTGCATGCCTGTAACTCTCACTTGTGATGCTTCTCCATGTGAAATGGGTCTAATAATGGAGTCACAGACTGGTTTGGATTGGAAAGGACCTCAAAGTTCATCTTGTACGAAGCCCTGCCTTGCTCAGAGCTCCATCCAGCCTGGCCTTGGACACTTCCAGGGATGGGGAAACCACAGCTCACACTTGATGGAAGATCAGCCTGGAAGACCTCCTGCCTCTGCTTCTGGATCTCCTGGCTCTGAAAAAGAGAACAACACTCAGACTGTGAAACTCCACATTCAAATTGGGGTGTCAGACCCAGAGAAGACCCAGCATCCCTTCTCTGTGTTTGAGCAGGGTCTGGCTCCAGCTGCACTTCCAGAGCAGGGAGCATCTGTAAAGCAGGGTGCTTGTCATGCCTCTAATGATGCCTGGGGAAGGCTGAGCTGGAACAGAGGCTGAACAGAGCTGGAGAATAAAGCAGAGATTTATTGAAAGGCCTTTGGGATCCACCTTGGGCAGGACAAGAGCCTGGCCAGGGCTACAGCCAAGGTGGACCCAAAATGGGCACAAAATGGACCCAAAATGGTCACAGAATGGCTGACCGGTCATGAGGTCTCACATTTTTATAGTTTTGGTCCATTTGCATTTTGGGGTTTAATTGTCCAATTACAGCTCCAGGCTGTGAGGTCCCATCCTTCTTGTTCCTCCCTCCAGCCACCCCTGTTTGTGCTTTTGGGCTGAAAGTTGTCCTTGGTGTGCAGCAGTAAAAGGATTTGTTTTGTGTCCCTGCTGTGTGCAGAGCTGAGTGACCCTGAGTGTGAGCTCAGAGCTGCACCCCTGGGCAGCACAGAGCCTGAAATACAGGAAAGGTAAAACTGAAGGCACCACTCAGTGTCCAGGAAGGGCATGGAGGTGCAATCACAGTCTCAGCCCATTGCCAATGGTGGCACCCAGCAGAGTTCAGCAGGGCTGAGGTGCTTCCCATGACAGAGAAGGACTGAGCCTGGTGTACACAGGGGACAGAAAAACAACACAAAAGCCAGAGGCCAAGTTGGCTTGATGAAAATCAGCCAAGCCTACACTGGAGTAGGTGATGTGTGCCACCAGATGGGCTATTCCCCAAAGCCAAGATCATATGGACACCCCAGAACTACTCCAAAGCTATTAGGGAAGAACTGTGTCAAGTAACCAGGGACAAATACACTACCAGAAGAAGTGATTAATCAGTGTCAAGATAGTCACTATCTGTGGCAGCTACTCCATATGGACTATGTCAGGTCATTAGGAGCCCTACATTTTACTGAAGTCACTGTTTAATCTAAATAGCTGGAAGGATTTCACACAGATGGTGGAGGCATCCAGCATCTCCTGCCAAGCATCCATGGGCAGGCAGAGAGTGACAGTGGAGCTCCCTGGACCCCTGGAGAGAGGCAGGCTGGCACCAGCCAGCCCAGCAGCACCTTGTCCTTCTGCCTGGGATGAACCATGGTCACCCTGGGCTGGCCAGAGCCAGGGATTCATTGTCACCATGGAGGTGAGGGTGACCACAGTGCCTTGGTGTGAACATTGTTTGGAGAGGGAGCACAAATTCCTCCTACAGCCCTGGGAAAGGTGGATTGGCCACCTCGGGCTGAGGCTGGCTGTTCCTCTGAGGCAACAATAGGACTCATTTTCCTTTTCTTTCAGCCTCCATTACACCCTTATTATGGTGTCTCATAGCCTGATTTACATATGTTTTGTATTACTGTGGCTTTGCCTTATCCTGCTCATTCTACCTCCTCTCCCCCACTCCTCTCAATAATGAGCCTGCTGTAGGGCACGGATTTATTCAGGCTATCAAACACGAAAGGTGTGCAGGGCATGGAGCACTGCAGAGCTCAGATTTTTTAACCTAACACAAGAAAGGTTGATCTGGGGACTCAGTGCCAGAGCTGAAGCATGGTTAAATATTGAGCCCCTACAGCACTGCTGCGACACTCTGGGAAAGCTTGAAACAAGGGGCAGCTGTAATGATGATCTGGAGAAATTACAGATCCCTGTTTCAGGGGAAAACCATAACATGAGAGCAAAAAGTTGTGTAGCAAATCTGTTTTCTGTGAATACTGAGAGCACTGCCACAGGCACTGACCAATGCCAGGACCCCTGAGCCTCACGTTTGTGGTTTCACTGCCAGGATGTGACACTGCATGACAGGAAAATGTTGCAATGGCTGCAGCAGAAAGTGCAGACCCTGCTCTGTGGCAAAGTTCTTGTATGCACATTACCCAGAGGGAAAATGCAAACCCTCCCTGGGGTTAGTTCATGGCAGGGTTTAGACATCAGCTCTCAGACATTAACACTTTTATGGCATCTGCCAGGAGCAGAACACAGAATGTTAATTGTCCACGCTGCTGAGAGCCCACTTCCATTACTTGTAAAGCAATAAATTCCACAAGAGTGGTCGAGCCAGCTCCAAATGAAGGTTTGCCTGGACTTGGAGCGCTGTACATTGGAATCTGCAAAACCTGGGTGGCTACTCTGTGCTTTTTGGAGAGCAAAGGCTTATTTGTGCACAGAGTAAAACCTGAAGAGTGTTCCTGATAAAGAGGAATTTATTCAAGCACCCCTGTTCTCTCAGTTCTGTTCAGTTTGCATGTTTGGGGGGGATTTTTTAAGGATTTCTTTGGCCTTGAGTTGCCTGCACCAACCAGAACAAAACCATTTCTGCTCCAGCATAGGAGGAACCAAGCAGCCACAGGCAGTGGGACATGGGGTGGGCATTAACCCTTTGCTGATCACAAGACAGGGTGTTATGGAATGCTGTCAGGAAGCAGGGCTGAGATCCCAGAAGGGAAGTTACCCAGGAAAAGGAGTGACACAAAAGGCACAGGAACTGCCCTGGCAGCCTGACCACAGTGGAGGGAGGGAGGGAGGAAGGAAATGCGAGGAAAAGCAGAAGTTTCCCCTCCCATGGACACAGCAGCTATGTGGGTGCTGTGCTGGTGTCCCCACACCCCAAATGAAGCTGCTGCCAGAGGTGCAGCCCAATCTAAACCAACCCAAGCCCATTTTAGGGTTTGCCCTCTAAGAGCTGTGCAGGAGGAGTCTCCTTGCCAAGGAACACCCAGCTAAGAGGCTGCAGCCAGGTTCTTGTACATCAGCTTGCAAATCCATCACTGCAGGTCCTTTCTGCTGCTAGAGGCAGCATTTTGGAGAGGTGGGAGCTGAGGTAAACCCATGAAGGTGACAGGGCAGGAATAAAGCAGCAACAAGGGAAGTAAAGAAGGGGAAAGATAACAAATATAACATAGCTGCACCCTGGAAGAAAGCAGAAGAAGGTGAGATGATGTGGCTCCAGAGGTGGAATGTGGACAGGAGCCAGCATATGCAAGTGGTTGTTTAAGGTGGCTCCTCAAAAGTGGAAAATCTTCACCACACAAAGACTTGGCAGGGTGACTCCATGGTTAAAACAAGCTGGAAGAGACATGGAATGCTGTGAGCATGCTGAGGAAAACAATAATAAGAGAAAAAAAAGGAAGGTCATGAAGTCATGGGAAGACCTCAGACGAGACATGAAGGTAATTTCCACCTGTCCTCACCCAAAATCCCCCTCCCACAAGACTGTGTCAACTCCTTGAAACCAGAAGAGGATTTGTTCTTAAACAGAACAATTGAAAAAAACAAAACCAAAAAATAAAACCCCAACATTTGCCTCCTGCAGACAGGCGTGTTTCCCAACAATCAGCAAATCACTGAAATCTCTGACTGCTCAGCCTGGCCCTTTTCCAAAGGGATGAGTATGATTTTACCTCACTGCAATTTGTTTAGGAAACAACCTCAAATTCCATGGCAGGTATGACACTCACAGCCCCTTCCTTTCTCAGGGACTAAGGATGGGTTTAGGATCTCACTTTGGTGCTTTTCCCAAAGAATCAATGAGCACGGGATGGCTGCTCCCAAAACAGGAGGGGATTGCCCAAGGACCCCACCGTCCCCCTCTGCAGGCAGCAGTGGGAACCAGGAAATGGGGCCAGGAAAATGCTGAATCTCAGGGTTTCATCCTTTCATTCACCTCTGAATCTCAGAGCTTCATCTCCCACCCCACACCAGGCAGGACAATCTGTCCTGCTCAGACCTGTAGCTTCCCCTGTGGCAAACACTTCAGTTGGAAGGGGAGGCATTTTCTCTCTCTTTTTTTGCCATGAGTGACCCACATTGCAATAATGGCTTGGCGCAGTTTTGTCCTGGTTTCCAGGGTAACCAAGGCTTCAGCATTGACCTCTGGGCACGTATGGAAGGTTTAAGTCCAAAGCAATGATTCCCGTGGTAGCAGATCTCTGGGAAGGGGAAAGAACAAGCAGCTGTTCAGGATTTCAAGTATTTTGCAATACTGACACCAGCAACACTCTTGCAGCTGGGATAAGCTCTTTCCACTCTCAAAACATGAAAATAAAATAAAATTAAATTAAATTAAATTAAAAATAAAATAAAATAAAATAAAATAAAAAATAAAATAAAATAAAATAAAATAATAAATAAAATAAAATAAAATAAAATAGCAGGACAGGTGCATGGACAGCACCTCCAAAACCCAAACAAGGAGCATCTTATAGAAAGGTGGTCAGAAGATGAGGGGTCATGAACACAGAGCCTCTGGGCTGGTAAAACACAGAGCTCCAAAAAGGTTTGGATGGAAGAAATCACCAGTTTTTAACAAATCCTTTAAGAAATCACCAGTTTTTAACAAATCCTGTAAGAAATCAGCACACTTTTTTAACTAACCCTGTAAGAAATCAGCACAGCTTTTAACAAATCTTGTAAGAAATCACCCCACTTTTTAATGAATCCTGTAAGAAATCAGCACAGTTTTTAACGAATCCTGTAAGAAATCAGCATAGTTTTTAACTAACCCTGTAAGAAATCAGCACAGTTTTTAACGAATCCTGTAAGAAATCACCACACTTTTTAAGAAACCCTGTAAGAAATCAGCACAGCTTTTAACAAATCTTGTAAGAAATCACCCCACTTTTTAATGAATCCTGTAAGAAATCAGCACAGGTTTTAACGAATCCTGTAAGAAAT
>VXBR01005560.1:785204-801470 GCA_013400215.1 Cisticola juncidis | reverse complement strand
CCTGTAAGAAATCAGCACAGTTTTTAATGAATCCTGTAAGAAATCAGCACAGTTTTTAATGAATCCTGTAAGAAATCAGCACAGTTTTTAACAAACCCTGTAAAAATCAGCACAGTTTTTAACCTGTGAGAAATCAGCACAGTTTTTAATGAATCCTGTAAGAAATCAGCACAGGTTTTAACAAACCCTGTAAGAAATCAGCAGTTTTTAACAAATCCACGTCCACGACAGGGCCTGTACAGAGTCTCTCATCTCCCCCTTTGCCTGTGTGTGTATTCCCTGCTGGCAGCCCTGGTTCACACCTCACTTTTAATCCACACATTAAATGCCTGTCACTGTCCCTGTGCTGCACAGCCCGCTCTGCTCACGCAAAGCCAACACGGCCAAATTCAAACTCAAACACTGCCCTGGCAGCCTGGGGCTGAGCACTGCAGCCACCACCTCCCTGCTCCCAGGGCACTTCACATTCCTCGCCTGGATCACCCCACTTCGCACCTTTTAGCAGGGAAATGTGATTTTTTTTACAGCCTTGCTTCGCCTGGAGTCGATCAAACCTCAACCCAGTCAAGAGTGGCTCTGTGACCTTGGACAAGGTTGTGTCACCACGCCAGGTCTTCAAGCTTCTGCTGCATTTGTTGCAGGTTATCAACGTCCTCGTAGTGCCTGGCAGGCTCAAAGTTAATTAAAGATTGCACAGCACCGCCACAAAGACCGCCAGCACCAAAGACAAAGTATCATTAGATGCATTAATGAAATAATCCTCCATCATGCAGCGATGGGGAAAGCTGTGCTCCACAAGCAGAGGGTGTAACAGGCAGCCCCAGGCCAGAGAGCTGGGAGAAGAGACTGTTCTAAGGAATGCCAAGTAAAAATCCTCTCATTTTACACTAATTATCAGTAATGGTCTTCAGACAGGGAAAGCACAGGAACATGTGTGAGAGGCTCATACAGCACAGCTGCTGTCAGCAGAGAACCAGGGTATGTGAGGTCTGGAACCACGGACAGAAATGTAACCCTGAAAGGGATTTGATTGCAGGATGGTTGTGGGGCAGACTGGAATGAGAATTACACTGCAGCGCTGTGATGGGAGGGAAAAAATTTAATTCCTGGTAAGAGCAGGTCTCCCAACGTGGAGCAGTGCCTGATATCTGGTGATTCCTCTGTCTGTGCACACTTGAGGAGTCCTTATTCATCCTCCCATTGTTTGTCCACGAGAGGAGAGAGGGGCTGGATTCCAGTTCCATTTCTAATTTCATTTATTCATTCATTTCATGACAGAGCTGATGACAGCCATGACAAAGCTTCACTGTGCACTGATCAGTTGGACACTGCATCTTCTGATTGCCCTTCAGGGGACATTTTCCTCACTGTCTGCATCCCATGTGCTGCTGGCCTGTTGGCTCACTTGGAACAGGATCCAGATGCCAGTGGGCAACACTTAACTGAATTTGACTCTATTTCCTTCCCTGTTTATCTGCACACAAACCCCAGGCTGCTGCCACCCATCAGCAGCCACTGAAACACAGATTAATTCAACAAAACTCCCCAGACACACAAGGCATGGGTAACAAATCTTCCAAGAAAAGTCTTTCTCCACACAAAGGGTAATTCCTATGAAAGAAACCAAACTCATTTCATATTAGCCCTTCCTAAAGACTTTCAGCATGAGAATCAGTGATAGTGCAGGGCAATCAGTGATAATTCAGGAGATTCCTTAAAGAGCTCTAGAAATGCAGGATTTTGAGCTCATAACCATTTTTTCCTGTCTCCCAGCTCCTGGATACCTCAGTCCCAGGAACAGCCAAGCTCTTCCCAAGCAAATAAAGGGCTCCTTCACAGAGGAATTTAGGTGCAAACAGATGGAGAGCTACTGCCAAAATTATGTCAAGCTGCTCAGGACCTTGAACAGCTTGAGTTTTAGAAAATCCTCAGCCTCAGGTGAGTCCCATTTGTTGGTCCAGATAAAGCCAGGCAGTGAGCAGGCTGTGAATGGCCACCAGGCACTCTGGAAGTGACCACAGCACCAGGGAACTGCTGCAGTCCAGCTGAGCCATCTCCATGGCACAGATCTGCCTCATCCTGCTGTCCTCCAGCCACACAAAATACAGAGGGGTGGAGGAGCTGGGTGGGTCAAGCCTTTCCCTGTTTTTCTGGGTGCTCTGGCCCATCAAGACAATAAACAAGAGCCCAAACTCCCTGCTAGGCAGGTCTCACCAATACCCTGAGCCCAAGAATCAGTCTCTGGAGCAGAAAGGATGCTCAGGATCAGTGCAGCTCCTCCCAGCACCTGCACAGGGAACCTTCCTGGCTATCCAGGAAGCACTGGAGGCCCAGAACTGCTTCCCAACTGCTTTCCCTTTCACAGCCCCCCCAGTTTGTCCCACCAGCATGGGAAGGGAGGCTTCAATTGCTGCTTTGACTGCCAAGCACTAAAGTCCTGTGATCAGCCCTGCTAAGCCATGGAGTTTACAGTGTTTAGGTGTCTGAATTTGACTGACAGCTTTAATTATACAGGGACAGCATCACAGCTCAAAGAGACAAGCTCTGGTTCAGGCTGGTGAAAAGCAGGAAGAATCTTCTGCTCTCTTAGAGGGAGGGTGCAGAAAGTGAGAGCTCAGCTTCCCCATCTGATGGTGATCAGCTAATTATCCTCAATGAGCTCGACACAAATCCCAGCTTAGCAGGGAGAAGCACACTATGATGCTCTCAGGCCACCTATACCCTGGTCTGGAAAAAGATCTTTGGGAGTCTGATTAATCCATCCAAGCATATCCTACTGCTCACTGGCACCCTCTGGAACTCAGGGCTGGCTGCTGCTGCTCCCCCTGGCCGTGCTGAGGAGCTCCAGTGATCCCCCAGAGGTTGGTTTAAGGGGGAAGCCTGAGAGCCTGGTGTGCTTTGGAAGGCAGGCTGCTTTCCTGCCTACTTTAGGGGAAAGATATTGGGAGTGTTTCCCAGAAATGTCTCAGAGAGAACAAACTGATCTCTGCTGGCTGTAGACCTACTGCAGGCATGGGAGTGAGGGGGTGCCCTTCACAGGCTGCTCCTCCTGCTTAAAAATGCAAGAAAAGGTTTCTCTTGGCTTTTTTCCCTCCAGACAAGGCTTGCAGACTCACACTGTGCTCTCCCTTATAAACAGGGCTTCCCCTTTCTCCTGCATTGCCAACACTTGCAGTAAAAAAGTAGATGTGATTCTTTCAGCCTGTAACTCCACATTTGGAGAAGAACTTCAGGTCTGAGCAGTAATTCTGTACTTGCAGCTTCCCACCCCATTGATGTGTCCCTGGAGTTAGGGCCAGCCTGGACACTGAGGAGTTTCTCCTTTTGCTGTGCTGGGCTTTCCCTCAGAACAAGCTGAAGCTCGGGGAGGGAGAGCAGGTACAAGGATAATCAAATACAGCAACCACCAGGAATTCATTTAATGCTTTGCACTTAAGTGAAGAAAAGAGAAAAGGACAAAGCATTTAGAAAATTTTGTTTTCTTTTTATGCTCAAGACATGAGCATCTCAAACCATTCCATCCGTCCTGCAGCAGGGCTGGAGCAGGGGCTGGAGGAGGTGGAGGTCAAGCAGTTTGAGACCTTTTCTCAAAAAGGTCTTTCTCAAAGCCTGGCTTTCACCAACACCTCCTTGCCCTGAGCAAAATAGCCCCAGATATTTTTATTTGCATATATGTAAATTCAGCCTGGCTGCCAAAGGGCTTCGTTTGCCCATTTCAAGCCTGTTAGGATTCTTTTCACAGAGGCTTTTTCTTTTTCTGCATGGGTTTTTTTTCTCCCATTTTAATTAAAGTATTTGTCTCCACAGCAGGAAATGTAAACTGTGCAGCAGGCAATCTTGATATATATTTTAAAAGAGGAAAAAAATGTTTAGCTAAGTTATTATCTTCAGCTATGCACAGAGGCACTCTAGCTCTTTTTCTAGAAGCCAAAAAAATTAAAGACAAAAGGAAAAAAAGGGAGGCTGATTATTTAAAAAGTAGGGAAAAAGTGATAGACCAGTTTTTTATTCTCTGTCTTGAAATGAAGGGTCAGATTTTTTTCTGTGCCAAAAGAAATTCCTCTGAGCAAAACACAGGATCTTTTCTCTAAGAAACACCAAGAGCTGGGGAGTAGCTGAATTATTTGGAAAACCTTGTGCTCAAGGTCTGGCTGCTAAGCAGTGGTGAAAATCTCATTTTGTCTGAGTTAATTGAGAGATGGCAGTGCTGAAGTGGGTGGGGTTTGTGTGCTGACAACATCCTGGATTTGGAAATCAGTCCTGTTCCTTATCCTGCTTTTGGTAACAGGTGATCTGAAGGAAAAAGGACTGATTTACTCCTGATTTACTACTGATTTACTCCTGATTTACTACTGATTTACTCCTGATTTACTCCTCCGTGCCTCAGTTTCCCCACTTGCAAAATGGAAATTATCATCACTCAGGCTACAAGCCTGGAATCATTGCCAAAGAGCAGCCACAGCAAGTCCCTGCAATAGACCAAAAATAACAGAAATGCCCCCAAAAATGCATCACTCTCCATTCTTCAGAGAGCAATGGATGAGTTGAGCTACCCTGTCCCTTTTGTCCATCAGAGATTGCAATCTTGGAAATAAAATGCCTAGAAAATGTGAGTGCATTCTTGCCGATTCTCTTTCCCTTATACCACTCCCAGCCTCTGTCTCTCTTACTCCAGAAAAAAATAAAATAAAATAAAACTCAGCTTCTCTAAATATTGTTTCTCTCACATCAGCCCAGCAGGAGAGGCAGAAATCAAATTATAACCACTGAAATAACCATCAGTGCTTAGTGCCAGAAGGGTGGGTGGAGACACGGGAACATTTTGCTTCAGGCTTCCAAATGAAATAAATCTATCTTTATTAAAATAAACAAGTGCAAAAGAAGAAACAGAAAGGAAATCAATCAGCTGCATTTCCAACGGGGAGATATCAAGTATGGAGTGCTCCATCCAGCGAGAGGGACAAGAGCTGCAGGAATCAAACCCCCTCTACCCTTCTCTATTGGAATAGGGTTTTTCCCCCCTCTTCTCCTGATTCTGAGTGTATTTTCTCCTGGATATATTTCTTCTTGCTTACAGAAAAGTCTTAGAGATAACTTTTTTTTTTCCTGTGGGGACAAGGAGGAGAAAAAGCAGAGCCATTCCACCTTGTGCCCACCAGATAATTCCTGACAATCTCCACGAAGGGGATCACACTGTTTTCGATCTGACAATCATTTGGGCAGAACTCGCTGCGTTTACACGTCTCAAAATCTTTGTAGATAAGAACAGATAAACACCGGGATTGTCATTTCCAGATATTTTAACAGAGTTTCTCTCCTGCGGGGATTATTTCAGGAAAAAGCCTGTTCTGTATGGAAATGCTGTTACAGCTTTTCTCTTCATCCCTCCGGTGCTCCCTGGTTTTTGGCTGGAGGATCTGCACCCTCCGGAGCAAGCAAAGTAACGAATTCCTCTTTCTCTCTCGTTTTTTTCCCCCAGCCCAGCTGGCAGCCGAGCATGTCATTGTCATGCAAGACCTGCACCGGGGCTTCGCTCGGTGCCTGGGGCAGCTCAGGAGGTGAGAGCAGAGCTCTGGCAGCCACGGGGGCTGAGCCGAGCCAGGGCAGCTTTCCTCGGAGCTGGAGGAATTTGGGACACGCTGCCTTCCCGGGGCTGCTGCCCAAACCAGCCCCGGACTGAGCTGTGCTGCCAGGCTGGGAGCAGGCGGTGCCTTTGGGGACGGAGGGAGAGGTCTCGGGTGCGTGGAGCTGCGGGGAAGCGCCGTGGAAGGCGCCAGAACGGTGTCACCCCCGGGCCACGCTGTGTCTGCTCTGCTCCCCAGGGACGGGGGATCCCAGCTCCGGAGGGCTTTGCCCCGCTGGGGAACAGCAGAACTTTGGCTGCGGCATCCTCGCTCCATCCCCGTCCGCTCTCCATCCCTGGCAGGCGGCACCGCACGGCCGGGGCTGCGCGGAGCGAGGGGAGCGGAGCGATGCGCGCTCCTGCAGTGCCATCGTGTGCTGCAGCTGCACATTGCACGGGCTGCACTGCTGCCAGAGCCTGCACTGCTGCCTCGCTGTCCCTGAGGCTGGCACTGAGCGCCCTGCGGCCACCGCTGCGGCCACCGCTGTGGCCAGCACTGTGGCCACCACTGACCACCTTGTGGCCACTACTGTGGCCACCTGCAGCCGGCACTGTGCTCCCTGCAGCCCCCACTCCCACGAGTGCAGCTGGCAGAGCAGCTCTGGGTGCCCGAGTGTTCCAGCAGCCACAGGGCTGAATCAGCCCCAGACCCCACAGGGCTGCTGAAGGCTGGGGAGATCTCAGAGAGGAATTGATAGGGATCCCTCAGCAAAAGGGCCATGGAGTGGGAAATGGGGATTTTGCCCTCTGTTTTGCCTGGAATGTTCCTTATCCTGGGGATTTCCTAGCAGGACCTTCTTGCTGCTTAATAAAAGCTGCTCTGACCATGGCAGGTCCCCACTCCTGTCACAGAATGACAGAATCGTGGAGTCACAGGATCACAGACACAGAGAATCACAGAATGTGCTGAGCTGGAGGGACCCACCAGGACCAGAGCCCAGCCCCTGTCCCTGCCCAGACCCCACCAGCCCCACCCTGGGCATCCCTGGCAGCGCTGTCCAAAGGCTCCTGGAGCTGTGGCAGCCTCGGGGCCGTGCCCATTCCCTGGGGAGCCTGGGCAGTGCCAGCACCTCTGGGGGAAGAACCTTTCCCTGCTCTGCAGCCTGAGCCTGCCCTGGCCCAGCTCCAGCCGTGCCCTGGGTGCTGTCACTGATTACAAGAGGGAAGAGATCAGTGCCTGCCCATCTGCTGCCCCTCCTGAGGATGTTGAAGACCACAAAGAATTCTCCCCTCAGTCTCCACCTCTCCTGGCTGAACAAACCAAGTCAAATCAGTCACTCCTCACATGCTCTCCCCTCCAGACCCTTCCCCATCCTCATGTCCCTCTTTTGGACACTCTTCAATGGCTTAATGTCTATTTTATATTGTGGTGCCATGGCTTGACCTGTTGCCTCTTCCCCTTCCCCAAGCCCCCTCCAAGGCACAATTCCAAGTGAATCCTCCTTCCATCCTCCTGTTTTCTCCAACTGCTCTGATGCCAGCTTCCCAGCCCAGAGCTGTGTCAGTCCCTCCTGCCCTCCTGCAGTCCAGCCTGCCTTCCCCCTGGACCACAGGCAGGCAGCAAGGAAGCAAGCAAGCCCTGGAGCCTAACCAAGCCCTGGAAAATTCTGCAAGGAAAAAAAATGAGCCATTGCAGGGGGAAAATGAGCTCATACAAGAAAACCCCAACTATTCAGGGCACACTGCCTGGGCTGGGGGCTGAAATCCCAGGAGCTGATAACACTGAGCCACCAAAGCAAGGGGCTGAGGGGGTTGTTTTAATGAGAAGCTGCTTTTCCAGGCTCTGCTGCTTCACCCCCAGCCAGGTTTTGTGGGAAGGAGCAGGCAGAGGGACAAATGGCCACCACACACCCAGGGTGAGGTGGGCTGGCAGGGACAAGGTTCCCCTGAAGAAACTCAGCCAGAACTCTTCCTCTGTCAAAGCCTTTTTCAGAAAACCTGACCTTTTTAATCCAACTGACAAGGAGCCAAAGTATTTAGGCTGAAAGTGTTATAATTAGTTTTGGTGATGCCCCCACCTCAGCACCCAAAATATTCCTGTTTCCCTCTTACACCACAGCTCTGCCTTCACTGCAACACGTGGCTATGGCTCACCACCTCCTGTTATCAATTTTTAATGAAACAAGAAAAAATATTTGGGAAAAAGTCAGTTCTTTGCAATCAAACTAAAGGATCTGCCCCGATCACATTCTGACAAGAATTTCAGCTCAAAGTAAATGTATTCTAGCATAAGTGGATGAAAAAAGTTCTTAGTGAGGAATCACAATATTTTACTCATTTTTTGCTCAATATTTTATTCATTTCATAGCAGTCTAAATGACAGCAAAAAACATACAATTGGGGGTGCTCATACATGCACATTTCCTTCCTCTTTGCATGTCCACACCTTTCCTAGCCTGCTCCATCTGGAGGAAGGTTTCCAGCCAGGCGTGGCTGGCAAGGAGTCAAGGGCAGAGGGACACCCTCAGAGCAGTGTCCAGGCCCGATTTTGGGTAGCAAGAGAGAATCTCTTTAAGCTCATGCCCTTTGTCAAAGCTTTCTGGGAAAGGCCTGTGCTGGAGAGAACTCTGGCACTGCCCATCCCACGGACACCCCCTCCATGTGCCTTCACTGTGAGCCAAAAACTTCCCACAGTCAACTCTTCCCTCAGTCCCTTCTCAGCTCCAGCACGTGTTCAGCCACGCTGACAATGGTGGGATGCAAGTGGTTCTGCTGAGCTGCTGTCCTGATGTGGGTGTCTTGCTGCTGATCAGTCCTGTCCCTTTTCCTTCCCCCACTTTGAGTCACAAATCCCAGGATTTTGCTGGCAGTGGGATCTATTTTAATAGATGGGAAAGCGATGCCTCTCCAGACTCCCTGTGCTTCAGCTCAGAGCTGCTGCATTGCTGCTGTCAAATCTCCCCTTCCATACCCCAAAAACCCCCAGCTGGTGGCACAGGTGGGGTGAGGTGGGTTTTGAGGTCCTTCCCATGCCTGGAAAGCAGCAGGCAGCTCCACTGCTCAGCATCCACTGCTCCCTCCAGGGCCAAGCCTGCTGCAATATTTAGGCCCAGAGGCAGAGAAAACCCAGCTTTGATTAGAGATAAGCAGGATGTTTTCCATTCAGAACTTCCAAAGACACATTAGGCAGGATCAGTGGAGCAAAGTTCTCTTTAAGCACCAGCTGCAGGGAGACTCAGAGTGAACAGGGGAAAGATCTGCCTGACACCAAAGTGTCCTTTGATTTCATCTTATCCTTGTGCCAAAGCACGATGGAAACGTCCTTCTGTGGCTGAGAAATTGCACAGGGGCTGGGGGAAACCTGTTCTGCCCTGGAGCAGACCCACAGCAGCAGGAGGGGTCACTTTGCCACCAGGTCCCAGTTCCCTGTGATGGGGCATGCTCTTAAATCCCATTAACCCCTCTGGAAAGCAGGCCGAGCCCTTCCTGCACCAACAGCAGCTTTTGGGTTGTGTATTTACATAGCAGGGCTAAACCAAATCACCAGAGCAGGCAAAGCATGAGGGCTGTGCCAGGTACATCCTGGTGGATTGGGCTGAGATGCTGCCCGAACCTGGCATCCCCTGCATGCTGCTGCAGTAAATACAGTATATTAATTAGTGTTTGGTGCCTGCAAACTGTGAATATGCTCTGTAAAATGAAACACTGGATAAGTCAGGCACCCTATGGCAAGGGTGAAATAAACTATATAAAAAACAAACCCCAAAAGGGGCCAATTTGTGAACTCTGGGGGATTGCAGTGAGATAGAGGCTGCTTTCTGTTCACCCTTTGAGATCCCAGGCATCATCACCATAACTCCACTTGTTGGTTTTACCAAAATTCTGTAATTATATTTTTAACAACCAAATTATATTTTAATTGGGAAAGTGGATTGGCATTTATAACAGTGCCATCCCAGCAGCAGCCCTGGATCCCCACACTCTGCCGGGAGAGGCAGAGGAGGCGGGAGGAAGGCTGTGCCTGGGAGCTGCCAGCCACACACCCACGCCTGCCAAACCCGGCCCGGGGGAGCCGCGTGGGTTCGGTCACGCCGGGGAGGAGCGTCAGCGCTCCCGTCATGGGACCGGCTTAAAAATAATGAACGGCGGTGCTAAGTGACAAATGTTCCCTTCCTCTTCATTTCCCCCGGAGTTCTGGAGGCTTTCACAAGTCATTAAAGGTGGTTTACGGTTTTTTTTTCCTGTGATGGATGGAAGTTTGTGTTTGCTTTAGTGAGAACTTACGGCTCTGCTGCAATTAGAAGCCTCCAATCACAGGACTTAGAAGTTGAAAAAAACAAAATAACCCCCCCCAAATATCACAATATTTGCCATACAGGAATCAGTTTGGTCAGGCAGTTTTCTTGCTTGTACTGACAGGATTCCTTGAGGTGACTCTCACCAGAATTACCTTATGCACTTCCAAAAAATCCACGATGCAGGTGAGGACTCTGGCTCCCCTCCAAGCTCACAGCTGTAGGAACTGGAGGCAGAAGGAATCCACAGGCACACACAAGCTGACATCCTCTGGAATCAGATGGTTTACTGCAAATTCCCAACCCTGGTCTCCATTAAACCAGGCCTCTCTCTGCATCTCCCTGCTTTGTGAGCCAAACATGTTCGAGGGATGGGAGGTGAAGGGAGAATGATTTTTCACTGTCTCTTTAATGCAGGAACTGGGAACATCGAGTTAAATTAGTAGGAGATATGCTGAAAACAAAATGAGATATTCAGCTTCACACAAGAGACCTATGGGACTATTTGAGCGAAGATTTTTCTGGATGCCCAAAGTTTGTATAACTTTAAAAAAAGACTAGGCAAGCTCTTGGAAGAAAATTCCAGCTGGAGCTAGAAACCACAAGGATCTCTCTGAGCTGCAGATTGCTGGAGGCTATAGGAGAAACAGCACTTTATGACTGAACTATTCCTAGATATTTCCCAAAACATGAACTGTGGGTCACTGCTGGAACTGGAATACCTGGCTGGATGTACCTGTGCTCTGACCTAGCCTGATCATTCTTTTTCCTTTCTTATTCCAGCATACAGCACTGCAGGAGGTGCCATTGAGAAGCTGTTTGCCTGTTTTCTGACAAAAAAAAAAAAAAAACCAACAAAAACCTCTGAAGGCTGAATTTGATCAGGAATCAGTGATGGGACACTAGGATGGCAAATCAAGGGTCCAGTGACTGAGCAGGAAAATCCCCACGACAACCAGCAGGGTTTTATGAATAGACAGCACTGTCAGGTAGCTGGGATGGAAAAACACATTCCTGCTATCAGCTCCAAAGGCTCAGCCTGGCAAAGAGTGTGACTGCAGATTGTGAGTGTCTGTTTCCTTTTCTTTGTTTCCTTGTTGTCTTTTTTAAACAATCTGCCAATTCATCATTAAGAAATTAAATATTTTATAGCTGCTGTGATGCTGATGACAGGTGCCAGATTGATTGGTTCTGGCAGAGGGAATTTGCTGCTCATTTCTTCCCTTTGCAGCAAGAAGTTGTGTGCACAGGGGTAGAGAGAGGGAAGAGCTGAAGTCTCCAAGCTGTCCAGATCTGACCCAATAAAGAGTTTAAAAATAGGTACAATCTGGAAGCATATTGGTGCCAAGAACCACGACAACAAAGCCCTGCTGGAGTGGCTGCATTTGCTAGTCCTGCACAGGGTGGGTGGAAGGGAGGCTCCCTGGCAGGGCTTGCAGGGATGTCAAGGTTGCTCTGACTTACAGGACCCCCAGGACAGAGCTGCTTCCAGCCAGCCACAGAGCTCCAAAAAGAGCATTCAGAGCCAGAGACCTTGAGCTGTGTTCTGGTTGCTGCCACTGACTTCCCACACAGCTCCTGGGCAAGAACACTCCTCTCCTTTTGAAGCTGTTTCAGACAGTTTCTGATTAAGAATGAGCTTCTCAGAGCACCATCAGATGACTTGTGTGGCCCAGTGTTTTGGGTTATCTAACCAAAAAAAAGTGTATTCTATTTCATTTGTTGAAAGCAGCTGGGGAGTTCTTTTTTCTTTCTCTCTTGTAACTCCAGGGGAGGACGGCGAAGCCTTCTGATCCCAGCCTGGCTGTTAAACCAGGCGGGGCAGGGTTTGTGATCTCTGTCACCACTGCCCACCCTCGGGGAGATCTTCTGTTCATGGGCCACTGAGGGTCACAGTGACATCACACATTGCATCATCCATTGGGAGATGGAACACCCAGGGGGAGGAGCCAACCATTCCTACCCAGATAAAAACTGAGATGTTGGAACACCAAGCAGCCTGTTTGCCACTGGATTCCCAGAGGAAGACTGGACCTATCTCACCTGGACCCTTTTTCTACAGGATCATCTCTACTCCACAGAACCACATCTGTCACTCCAGGAGGATTTATCTGGACTGCTTCCAACACCCTGACCAACAGGGTGTCAGGTCGTATTCCCGACTCTGTCAGGGTTTTCTAGGACTTTTGTTTGTTTGTTTCTTTGGGGTGTTTTTGTTTTTGTTTTTGGTTTTGGTTTTTTTTATTACTGCATTTGTATTTTTAACATTCCTAGTACAGAACTGTTAATCCTATTCCCATATTTTAGCCTGAAAGTCCCTAATTTCAAAATTATAATCATTTGGAGGGAGGGGGTTTCATTCTCCATTTTCCAAGGGGAGCTCCAGCTTTCCTGGACAGATACCTGTCTTTCCAAACCCAGACACCCAGCTCGCCTCTCCTCCCCACACACACCCTGCCTGCCCCTGAGCGGACCTCACCTCATGCCCTGGGGTGATTTGGGGGTATGGGGAGCTCGTGCCCACCTTTGATCACCTCCACCTCCTCCTTCCCCACAGCTTTTCCATAAGCCAAGCTCCCCTGGGGCAGCCTGGTTTGTGCAGCGCTCGGCTGAGGAGACAGACGAGCCACGTTCCCAGGGATGACACTAACAAGATTTAGTACGTGACTGAGGCTTGCAATCGGTGGTGATAACTAGAGAATTACCCTGATAAATATTTGATATGATTTGGAGAGTAATAATAGATTTTTCTTGCCCACGATTTCCATCAGGAGGAGGCAAGGGGAAAGAGCTGCTGAAAAGGGGATTGTAATTGTGGCATCCATCTTTCTGTCTGAGGTTACCTGTCCTTGGCAATAGATCAGTGGGGAATAGGGCAGGGGGGACGTGGAGGGGCAGAAGGTGACAGGGCATCCCTCAGCCCCTCTGCATTTGAGATCTGCTGGCAGGCCTGAGGCTCTGAGAGGATTGAGTGTGTGATTCTGTGTGTGTGTGACAAACCAAACTGAAAAATGGAGGGGGAAAAAGAAGTAAGGACAGAGAAAGAAAATAGGATGGAAAAATCCAGAGCAACAATGGAAAAAGGTCTGGGCTGGTGGTGGGAAAGCTGGGGTGTAAAGGGAGCTTTCTCTGTGTGGTTGGATGTAAATGTAATGGCAGCACCCCAACACCACCAAATCCCAGGAATATTCCCACTCCTCAGAGCCAAGATATTTTGTTGGCATGTAGGTGAGAGCAGCAGGTCTCTGTTGAGGTCAGTGACACACAGCAAGGTTTCAAAGAGCAGGAAAGCAAATCTCCCCCTTGTCCCCCTGGCATGGGGTGGTCCCAGAGATCCCACAGCTTTTGTTGTCACTGGGTATCACAGCAGGATGGCAGCTCAGTCCTGGGGCCACAGGGCTCCAGCACACCCTCAGCAAAGGCCACCAATGGCACATAAAGATTTGGTTTCCACCTTGCTGGATCCTCCACAGAACTGTATTTAAGACTTTACGTAAGTTTTCATTTCTGAGGAATCACTTTTCCTCACACTGGCAACAGCACAACCCTGCCAGGACTCTCCAGCTGAGAATCTGGGACACCCAGCACCCAGAGCTGCTCTCCTGGCTGTGCCACCCGCCTGCTGTGACACTCAAAACGTCACTTCATCCCTCCATGCCTTCATTCTCTTCCCAGAGCTTCCTCTGCTGATGCAGCTGTCCCTGTTGCAGCAGAGGTTTGACAGTGCAGTGGTGCCTGGATCCTCAGTTTCCACCAGGACATAAATTGAGGTGTCCTGATTTCAGAGGATCTGTCACTGCTGGAAGCAGCACAAGCTGCCTCTGAAACCGTGGGCCTCCTTTCACTTTGGTGCCCCATTTGAGGCCTCTGACAGTAAAGTGTTCACCTCATTCTTTATTCTTGTCCTTATTTTGCACTCAAGTCATTACTCAGGCTGCATTCAGTGGCATCAGCTAAAAGAGATTTCCAGATAATGCAGGCAAAGCAAGTGAGAACAAAGATCACAGCAAGGAAAGTGGTTCTTTGGCATGTTCACATAACAGCTACTCCATCAGGTAGAACATGACAGTTATTGTAGGAATCTCTTCATAAACCCTAATACACACTCAATTATATACTCTTAAAATTCCCTTTTTGTTCTGTATCACTCATCCAGAGACGTGTCAGATGGAGAAAGGCAATAATCCACAGAGACACCAATTCATTTCATCGACATGCTCGGGGATAGTTATTAATAGCAGAGCTGCTGGCTAATTGCACATGTCCCGTTACAGGAGATCAATCACACACTGAAGAGCTTGAAAACAACTTGGTGTCATTTCACACAGGACTGTTTAGTCAGGGCTGCACTCCTGTCCTTGCAGGATTTGTGTAACCTTGGTGAGGGGTTGGGTTTGCTGTGGTTGAACCTTTCTGGAGCTCTGCTTGCCCCCCCTGAGGGCACAGCTCCACCTGCACAATCCAGATTATCTTTTTGGGCTTTAGTGGGGGCACAATCTGAGGGGCCAGGGTTTGGAATGGTGATAGGCACAGCCTTCATGTCCTCCTTATTAAAAGAAAATAGGAATTTTCTTTTAGGTGGTAGATGGTAGAATAGGTGGTAGAAATCCCACCAAGGGATTTCTACCTGCAGGAGGCTGTGGACAGTGTGGTTGTCACTCCTCCAAGCCATCAGCAGAAGGAGAGGGAATGTTCAGCATGTCACAGACTAAACTCACCACTCTGCTATTGATAAATCACCCAGCTCTTATTTAGGACCACATAAAGTTCCCAGACAGGGACAGGGATCTATTGCATGAGATGCTGCACACACATACAAATAATACAGATGTGACTTAGGCTCTTCTATACATATTTATTTAGTTTTTATCATTATTTTTAATACCTAAATAATAATCCTGCAATGAAATGAGAGTGAGGAGCCCCGTCAAAGATAACTCCATTCCCACCTCTCATCTGTGGTGCCAAATCCCAGCCCAGTTTCCATCATTTCCAGCTCCCAGCCATCTTCAGGGGCTCTTGAAATGAACAACAACTTCCATCATCACATTGTAAAGGTTAATCTCCCCTTCAAGCAATCATCTTCCTAGGAATGACGACTTTAATTTAAGGATAGTTTCTAGACAATAAAGCTACAGCTTACATGGCTGAGCTGAAGAGACAATCAGACAAACAAGGCACTGTCTCCAATGATGGATTCATTCAAACCTGGAGAGTTGGAGTTGAAAGAAAAATTCAATAAAGCCTCCTTGATTTTTTTGCTTTCTCGCTCATTAAGAAGTCACGAGATGCTTTAATTAGATACTGTTATTAACAATAACGTAACACATGAATTAAACATACTCCATGCTTCATCTCATTTGGCCAGGAAGGTAATTTTACCCAAGTGGGTTCTCTAGAGAGCTTTGTCCATTCTTTCTGCTCTAGAATAGTTCTGGATCTTGGTCCCTGTTCTGTTCTGCATCTCAGCATCTCTAAATCTGGGGGGTGGATTCCAGCATTTCACTGAGTTCACACAGACACCAAAGACCTTCATGTCTTACCTGAAATCAAGAAATTCAAAAATCACATGGAAAATACAGCTGCTAGGACCCCGGGCTAGATAATTCTGGGTTTGTTTTTTTTTTCTGAGCCATACACCTGCAGCCTGTTTTTCAATACTGATACGGGGGAAAAAGATAATTCTTCACTGACAGAGAGTGAGATATAGATGGGCTCTGAAAAGCAAATATAATTTAAATTTTGCTTTCATATCAAGGAAATTTCTTGGCAGGGCATATTTTTGAGGGGGGCAGCACTGTGCATCACCTGCATGTTCAGTTCTGACCTCTTTTCATGCTCCCCAGTAGTGATCTCATGCAGGGCACTTAGCAGCAGGCAGTAAACCCATCCCCTCTGCTCTGGGGTCCAGGTCAGGATGGACAACAAGATTGGATGGCTCAGATGGAGAGGTCAGAAATGGATCCACCTCTTACATCTCCTCTGTGGGGGTAGGACTCTCTCAGCACTAGGGAGAGGAAAGTCAGACCTTTGGAGTGTGATTATAAAATGAGTAAAGTGGTCTCACAGAGTGTGGAGGAGTCATAAAATCATAGAAGATCCTANCATGTCCCTCCTTTGGACACTCCCTCATAGTTTTACTTTTTTTTTTTTCCTATATTTTTAATCATGTGGTGCCCCAAACTCCCCCAGCACTCAAGGTGAGGCTGCCCCAGCCCAGAGCAGAGTGGGACAATTTCCTCCTTCAACCAGCTGGAGATGCTGGGTCTGATGCCCCCCCAGGACAGGGGTGGCCCTTTGTGCTGCCAGGGCACTGCTGGCTCGTCTTCAGGCAGAATCAGAGAAGCATCAAGGGCTGAGCACTGTTTCAAACACTGCAGCCCCACTGAAGGCAGCGGTGTAAAGCAG
>VXBR01005560.1:759442-785191 GCA_013400215.1 Cisticola juncidis | reverse complement strand
CTGGGGGAAGAACCTTTCCCTGCTCTGCAGCCTGAGCCTGCCCTGGCCCAGCTCCAGCCGTGCCCTGGGTGCTGTCCCTGTCCCAGAGCAGAGCTGGAGCTGCCCCTCGGGAGGAGCTGCAGATCCCAAAAAGTCTCCCCCCAGTTTTCTCTTCTCCAGGCTACCCCATCCCAGTGCCCTCAGCCAGCCCTCTTATGGCCCCTCCAGACCCTGCCCCCTCCCCATGTCCCTCCTTTGGACACTCCCTCATAGTTTTACTTTTTTTTTTTCCTATATTTTTAATCATGTGGTGCCCAAAACTCCCCCAGCACTCAAGGTGAGGCTGCCCCAGCCCAGAGCAGAGTGGGACAATTTCCTCCTTCAACCAGCTGGAGATGCTGGGTCTGATGCCCCCCCAGGACAGGGGTGGCCCTTTGTGCTGCCAGGGCACTGCTGGCTCGTCTTCAGGCAGAATCAGAGAAGCATCAAGGGCTGAGCACTGTTTCAAACACTGCAGCCCCACTGAAGGCAGCGGTGTAAAGCAGCTCGCAGCAGCTCAGGAGCTGTCCATTAAACACGTCTGTGCTGGGAGCCTTGTACCTCCTGCCACAGCAGCAGACTCCTGGAAAGGCTCCAGCTGCCCTCCTGCCCTGCCCTTTCTCTGCACAGCCACTGCCATCTGTCCCAGCTTTGAAAAGGTCGTGGTGCTGTGGCCCTCAAGTGCTGGGCATTGACCTGCTCTGGAGGGGACAAATACCAACACTGAGACTTTCACCACCCACCTGCCAGCACAGAGCTCCCACGGGACAGGGAGAGGGCTCCCTGCCCTGGCAGCTCCACACAGGCAGGGAGGGAAAGCCTAGCACTGAACAGGAGCATCTGAAAGAGCATTTGGGCAGGGGCAGAGCTGTGTTCCCCACCCAGAACTGCTCTAGGGAGAGCTGGGGCAAGGAGGAGGTGACACAGAAGCCACCAGGCAGGTACCTGTGCCTGTGCTAGGACACCTCTGATGGATGGGGGAGGGATGCTCCTGTCACACAGGAAATGGATTCATTTAATGTTGATTCAAACACCAACTGCTAAAAACTCCAGAATACTTTTTATGTTTGTAAACACTGCCTTTGGACCACTTTCACTGCCTGTGCCTAATTTTCCTGCTCTGAAAAAATACAGATGAGGTGGTTTTTAGGAGGTATGGCAAGGGTGGTTCCAGGAGAGTGTGCAAGCCACTCTGAGGACACAGAATTGTCCCCAACTGGGACAAGTGGCCCAGCACAAGAACAGAGCATGGCAGGGAAGGTGCCCCGTGCTGCCCTCCCTGCCTGTCCCCAGCCCCTCTGAAGCTGAGACTCCATCCCAGTCCTGCCCACCGGCCTCTGCACCGTGCTGTGCATGAAAAGAACTCGGATTACAGAAGCTGGGAGCTGCAGACAGAGAACAGAACAATGAAAATTAGGATTCAGCAGAGCTCCCAGCGCTCTGAGAGGAGGAGCAGTTACACCGAAATGACTGCAGGACATCATGTTAAAGAAGTGAAGCAGACAGACAGACTCAGGTCCAAGGCATGATGCAGCTCTTCGGTTGCATTTTTAAATTTTTTAAGTCACTCACTGCAAGTCTCTAAACATCAGCTCCTTCCTCATTTTTCCTCAGCGCCCACCAGGCTCCCCTGTGCCTGGCACCTGTTAATGTAATCATCCCAGCAGGGGAGAAAACTTTGCAAGAATTTCCCTTAAACAGCTTTCTCCCCAGGACACCAGCATCTCCATGTAATTACAGCATGCGTGCTGCTGGCCCAAAGCTGAGAAGGAAAACCTGCAGGCTCGCCAAAGCCTTCCCCTCTCTCCCTCCCAGCCCCATCCAGGGATGTATCACCTTGATTGCTCAAATCTGACTGTTTCCCAATCTCCTTTCATCTCACATTGACCTCCCAGCATGGCAGGAAGCGATAATCAAAGCTGTGACACGTGTGAGAGCCCTGTGCCAGACGAGGCATTAGCAGCTCCTTTAGATTTAAGCCCAGTTCATACCCACCAGTAAATAGCCTTCCCAGCAAGCTCCTCAAATCCATAGTCAGTTCATCAGGAAGCACTTGTCCCAGTTTCACAAAAGGCCTGAAAATGAGGCAAATAGAAAGCCAAAGAAAAGAGCTTATTCGAGTTAAAAATACTTTAATACAGAAGCAACAGGCAGGAGGGGAAAACATGCACAGCACAAATGTTATCAGCACGCCGGGTTCCAAATGCCAGTTTGCAGCTTCAGGGAGCTTTAGGCAGCAAAAGACAGAGGGGACTGTCCCGTGTTGATGTGAAGGAGGGAGAAAGTGGCAGGAAATGCTATCGGGGAGCAGTGAAAGGGGGATAGCACAGGGCAGCAGACAGATCACCAGGAGCTTGGACAGAGAGTTTGTGTTCTCACACCCAGCTAACTCCTCTCCTGACCTGTTTTTCGTGGTTTTCTCGCCTGTTCTGGCTGCATTAGACTTGAGATTTTCTTATGTGTGCTGCAATCATCACTTCAGTTTCCCACGCAGATGTTCTGAGTCTCTGTCAGGAGCCTGGAGGGATTCTCAGGAGCATCAGGAATGAGAAAGCTGTTCAGAGTGCTGGGAAAAACTCAAGGGAAAGAGCCCTGCCTTGGAGAACGGGAATGTCAAGGACATTCTGGCCCTTGTCATTGTAAGTGTGAAAGGAAAAGCTCAGACCTCAGAACCTTCTCTTCTGTCTCTCTGTCTTCCACCAGCAGACAGGGAACTTCATCCCCTGACGTGTTCTCACTGTGTTCATGCCACAGCTGCTTCAGGAGCTGGATCCCAACAGCTCATGGAGATATTTTACCTCTCTGCAACTTCCCCCAAGTCAACCTGTCTTTTACCAAATTAAACACGCTGTTCCTGACTCTTCTGACCTCCTGCAAATGTTCTGTTTTCCATCTTTGAGCCCTCCTCGGCATTCAAGCAAGGTTTAGCTTATCCACCCTGACCTTAAGAAGCCAGACATGGTCAGTGACTCCATTCTTTGTCTATATTTGCTGAAATATCCCTCCTGATACACCCAAAGACAGCATTTACCTTTCTTTGCCTGACATCTCAGGTTGCAGACCACACAGTCCTCGACCATTGCTGCTCATCATCTCTGCAGCTCATTATACCTCAGACTATCACAAGTCCTTATATTCCTGACCTGTCATCTCAAACTTTCATTTTGCCCTCTCATTTCAATTATTCTGATTTTCAAGGTCACTTAGCTCTTTCAGACTTGTACTCTCATTCTTCTCTGTATTGTCAAAACTTCCAGTTCTGCGTCCTGGGCGATTTTAGCCTCAGGATCTCGCTTTCATTGCCAAGATCATCCACAAGAAGAAAAGATCAGTTCCCAAACTGTTCCGTGAGAAAGCCTTTTGGTAAATTCCCTCCAGAGAGTTGCACCTCACCTTACAGTTTACTAATCCTCCTTTGCTTCAGCTTCACTAATCATTTCCCACATGGCACCTATCAGATACCTGACTGAAGCCCAGATAAAGGGGATCAGCAGCATTTCCTTTGTCTGGAAAATCAGGTATCTTATCAAAACAAAGCTATCATGTTCGTCTGACACAATCTACATTTCGTAAACCCATGTTGCATCTTATCTCATTTCCTCTTTATCTCTGCGTATTTAATTGTTCTTCCCTTCGAAATTCACTTTGAAATGTGCAGTCAAGGTTAGACTAAGAGGCTTGGAGTTAACTGGGTAACTTTTCTCTGCACATCGCTACTTTTACTGTTCTGTGATCACCTGGAATTTGGAGACAAGGCGTTACTAATGCTCTTTTCTACTGGACCTGCATTTTAATATGATGATTCTTTCTGACTTCAGCTGAGGTGTAACACAAAGGAACAAACATAATCCCAGGGGTCTGGGAGAAGCACTGTGAGACCCGAGCACTTCTGGGATTCATGCAAAAGTGAATGAGAAAGAGGCTGTGCAAGCAGGAAGCAGAGGGGATTAACGAGGTGAGACTGGGCTGATTTGTTTGTGAGCAGCTTTAAAAATGTGAAACTTACAGTGATGGTTGTCAAAGTGCTGCTTGCAAAGTTCCCCACAGTCACAAGCGACTGCCAGAGCTTTAATGTTAATTGGACAGATTGTCTCTGGTTTTGAAGGGAAAGCTGTGATTAATGAAACAACTGTTAACGAGGCTGGAGCAAAGCAGACCCTTCACCTTCCTTCTTTTGAGAGGAGTAAACAGCAAATGGCTTTGGCTGCCCTTAAGAAGCAGCTGACTGAGAGCCCTCCTTAAAAGCACTGCCAAAACCAAGCTGCAGAGATGAATTCAACGAATGGAGAGGCAGGAAAATGCTTCATATCTCCAGGAGGAGGCAGGAAATCCACAGCCTCTTCTGTGCTTCAATTCCTGGGCAAGTTTTATTCAGTTAGGACATTCAGAACTGACTAGAAAGCACGGTCCTGGACCTTAGGTGGCTTTAGTCCCATACAGGTCCTCCACGGTCTTTTGCAATCTGCGACTTTGCAGTGATCTAATATGGGGATATTTTGCTCTCCTAATTCAGAAATGGCTTTAATGTTTATGCTGGCTGCTGAGTTCCATATTTACACTCATGGAATTTGCCAAAGGAATAGGTATAGATCCTCCTTGGATGTAAAACCTAATGGAATAAGTGGTGGGTTTTTTTGGGGTTTTTTTTTGTTTGTTTTGGGGGGTTTTTTTTGGGTTTTTGGGGGTTTTTTGGGTTTTTTTGGGTTTTTTTTAAGTCTTCCTTTATCATTGTCTTTCCCTATCCATGGACCCTTGAACCTTCACACCCTATACTTCTACCACCATCCCTGAATTTCAGATCTGCTTCCTAAGGCTTCCTGCAGGTGTCTATCACAACACAGAGCTTGAACCAGGCAGCACCTTCACCCTCTGTTACAACCCTTTTCCTCTCCAGGAACACATTATCCTATCACACACAGGCTAAAATTTTCCCTACTGTTTTCAGAGTGAAAGCACATGATTGTGCTCAGGAGTACCCAGATCTCACTTGACTTTTTTTCTTCAATTTGTCTTCTGCTGAAGGAAAAGATTGGAGCATTTGGTGCCTGGACCCTATGGAGTCTTCCTGCTTCCCCAGTGAATTCACTGGGACATCTCCATGGAGCCACCCAGCCCCATTATTAACGCTTGGATCCTAATGTTCCTCTCACTGTAGTCAGCAGCACACCAGGCTGAGCTGGAGGGGACACGGATCAGGTCTCCAAAGTCTGCCTTGAGCAGTGAACTGAGAGTTCTCCCCCTCTCACAATGTGCTCGCACTCCCAGTCCTCCGGTCATTACTCTCCTTGCTGCCTCATTACCAGAATGTGCCATTAAAGTTTTGCTCACTTGAAAATGATCTCTTATTATCTCTCCATGGAAATTGCCCCGGCAACAAGCTTCCTTCAATATCTATCAAGCCAAAGAAAGCCATTAGAGCAATTACAGGGAGCTGGGTGGATGCTCCTGCCCGTCCCTGGCAGGTGGGATCCCCCGGCTCTCCGGGGCTCTGGCTCCATCATGAGGCCACTGCAAGAGCAGCCAAATGTCCTTGTCGAGGTCCCTGTGAGGGTGGGGAGGAGCAGACCTGGAGCCCAAACCTGGCACCCTTTGAGGCTGCCCCCAAAAAGGAGACCTGGTGCTCTGTGCCAGCACCATGAGTGGCAGCTAAAGGAGAGGGGAATGGCACAAACTGTCCACACAGAGGTGTGTAAATGTTCCCAAATAATCCTTCCTGCTTGTTTTCTTTTGGAGTGCCCCTCATGAAGAGCCCACAAGGTCTCCTGTCTTCACTCTGGATGTCCACAGTGTTGTTTGCCTGGCTCCATTGCACCAGGCTGCCTTTTCCAGGCCATGGATGCATGAGGCATCTCAGGACGATTCATTGCACCTCCTTTGGACACCAGTACAGGATAGATTGCACCCCAGAGGTATCAGTTTCTCTGCCCTGCCTGCAGAAGAAGAGCAAATAACTCACTGCTGAGGGGATCTGTGTTGCCTGATGAAGCAGATTCTGAGTGCCATTTCTGGAGGTGCTAAAGGATTTGGAATGGGGACCTTGGGTGGGGTGGGGGGGAGTCACACAAACAATTTAACCATTTCTAAACTAAAAGTTCTACCAGTGCAGAGAAAGGCAGAGAAAGGACTTGGTCTCTTGATATCTGAGTGCTTGACAGGGAAGTATCAGACTTCATCAGACTACCTGAGGCTGTATTTGATATTTAAGATGTTACAAAACCGTCTGGATTCACACAGGGTGGCAGCAGATGAGGTCCCAGGTCTGTCTTTATCCTGCACTCTCTCCTGTGACTCTGAGTCACACTGATGGCATGTAGTTATTATTTTTTATTTTTATTTCTCTCCCTTGGCAGAATAACAGCACTGCCCTGTCTGCCACCTTTGACAACAGTGGAAGTCTAAAACACTCAAGGCATTTTGAGGCAAACAAACTGTGGGGGGCAAGACTCTGCTCTGCCCTTTCTACCAGCAAACTCTGCAGGATGCATTTCTGCACTTGGGAAGAGGCTTGATTTGCTCCTTGCAGCCCTGAAATTGGGAGAGGGAAAAAAGGAATAGGGGATATCTTCATTGCCAGTCAGAGGTCTGCATTCAGGGGGATTTTTAGAGTGGGAGTTGGTTTCCAGCAGCAGAGGGGTCTCCAGCAGCAGGGTACAGCTCACCTGGAGCTGACACACACGGGGTTATGTCCCAGGCTGGTGACAGCAGAGATTGTTGTGCTGTGAGTGCAGACTGATCCCCAAGGGTGCTGTATGTTGGAATTCTGCTTTCCTTACTCACTGGTGTGGATTATTCCTGTGCCACACAGCTCCCTGCTGCAGGCACATTCTCCTGCCTCTTCTATCACAAGGTCTGTGCCTCCCCTCCTCGTTTTTGCCACCACCTCATGCAATTGAAGGCCACAGGGCTCTGCTCTAAGCAAGGGCTGGCACAGGTTTGTCAGAGCTCCAAGGAGATCTTTGCATCCTGCCTACTCTTTGTCTGGATTTTAGCTTGGTTATTGCCATCTGTGTGGGAAGTTCACTGTAGGAGAAGGGAATACAGTGACCTTGTCCCTGATAATTAACAACTGTGTTAATTACCCAATACAGCCTCACCCCTGATAAGTCGGGGATATATCCAATAAAGGTAAGTGTGATAAAAGGGACTGGGTTAGCTGGTAAGGGAGATCATCATGGGGGATCATGAATGTGAGGAGCGTGAAGAAGGAGAATGCTGAGGAGAGAGAATCACTGCTGTGAGGTCAGTCTGGGGCTGCAGTCAGAGCCTGTTGCTGGAACCTACAGTCACAGCTGCACACCAATCCCTGCAGTCACAGTCTGCAAACCAATCCCTGCAGTCACAATCTAGCCAGGTAGAAGCTGCAGTCACAGCTTGCACACCAATCCCTGCAGTCACAGTCTGCAAGGGAAACCTACAGCAGGATCTTGCTGCAGCCAGAGTCAGTGAGTGGTTGGAGTCAGGATGGCTGAGCTGTAAAGAGGAATGAACCAGGACCCTTTTCATGCTGTGATGAACAAGAACTCTGTGTCTTGGCTTGTTTCTACCCTCTAAGAGAGCTTCTGCAGCAGCTCACTCTGGTCCCCATGGCCTCCCCCTGGACAGGAATAGATGCTCTGCTCAGTGATGGACCCCAGGAATCAACCCCAAGTATCCAAGGGCTGTTATGATGTCACTAAAAAAATAACTTGAATTCCATGGCTCCCCATATTCCTTTGTACAGCTGCCCTTGCCAAACAGCAGTGGTGCTGTGGCTCAGCCCAGGGGAGCAGGGGAGAGGGAGGGGAAAAAAGAGACTGAAGAAGAAAAAGGAAATTTATAAGCAACGTGATGCCAGTACTGAAAAGCAAATAGGAGATATGGGCAGAGAAAAGAAAACCATGGGCATGTGTCATGTTCTGGTAGGGTCAGTAGGGTTCTTGCTAGAGGTTTTCAGAGCCTGCCTGGTGGAAAGGTCTCTCTTGGTGACCTGGAGCTGATTTGGAAGGTGCATGCAGGGGGAGTGTTGAAAAACATTTACATTCTCCACAGAGAAGTCTCACAGCCCCTGCAAATCTCATCTTGGTTGTTTCCCTTATGAATGTCACAGAGATGAGGCCATAAAAAAAAAAGAAGGAAAAAAACCCTAGAAAAATAGAGATAATAAAGAAAAAAAGTCGTAATCTCATGGAAGAAGGGACACATTTTAATAAGCACAGTGCAGAAATAGGGTCTCTGGAGGCTCAAGCAGTGTTTTTAGGACTTGGTTTGGACTTCATAGCCTGCTGAGCTGCAGCAAAGGGATGCAGCCCAAGATTTTTGTTAGCTGACATGGTCATAAAGCAGCCAATTAAGTCTGGAACTCCCAGGGGAGGATTTCATTTCTTTCAGTTGTGCTCTCTTTCTGCAGCTCTGCCAGAGCAGCCCTGGCACTCCCTGGGCCTGGACAGACCTGTAAGCAGTCTGTGGGTTTCCACTTACACTCCCAGCCTGGACTCCTGGATTCCTTCCCTGCCTCCATCTCCACCTTGAGGTATGACTTCAAATAAATCATTTCTTTCCCTGTGCCTGCCCTCTGTGAGACGTGGCTGATGACACTGCTGCCTTTTCAGATTGCTCTGAGATTCCCTGCAATCACAGGGCAGTGTTACTGTAGAGATAGGACTGGATTGCCCAGCTCAGAAATGCTTTTAGGAGACCTGATTGTGCTGAAGGAGGCCTTTGCTGACTGAGGCAGAGTGGTCAGAGGGTAAAAGATCAACAGAGAGGATAGGAGAGGTCTGAGCTCAGCAAAGATCAGAGCATCCAAGGAGCAGGAGGATGAGCAAAAGGAAAGATCCACCTTGCTTACCATTATGTCAGGAATAATCTTTCCAATGTGTTATTCACCAACAAGAGGATGGGGTCACTTTCTGCTTTTTAAAACATTTTGGGAGTTCTGGGTTTGATACTCCAAAGTGAGGAGACATCCATGGTAGTACTGTGCTCTTGTAAAATTAGTCCAGCAATATATTCCACTCAAAGTAAGCATTTACTGATCACATTACATCATTAACATTATGATAGCAAAAGGGCTTTCAAGTGTTTCTCCAGGCATGAGGATATCAGGGGACAGTCACAGGACAGCTCTGCTACTTCAGGGAAAAGAAGAAAATTTGATCTTTGGGAAACTGGATTTGAATTTTCTGCATAGTGTAAAGAGCCTGTGCCCATGGCTCCCAGGTGTTAAAGGAAATATTTGGCCAAATGTAGCCTGGAGAGACTCTAGCACACGGTGTTCTGGGTCATTTCACACTGGGGAAAGTGTCAATGTTTAATTGAGATTGAAAAATGGAAGTGAAACACAAGTAACAGAAGACCTAAATGGGGTTTGTCTCTAGCCACCCCATGTGGCAGGAATTCTCAGAAGGTGTTTAGCCTGGGGAGGAATGTTAATGGCAGGAGTATTTCAGAATTATGAGAGTCTTAGTGAAAAGGAATTTATTGCTCTTCTTACCTTGGAATCATAATATGGAAACTGTGATCTTAGTCGATTAGATTAATGGCTAAGCAAATTTAATATATAGGTCAAAAGAAAAAAAAAAAAGAAAAAACACCACCAGAGCTGATGTACTGTGTAGTCAGTTCATGTAATTCACTGCTGCAGGAGGTCAGAGAGTGATGTGCTGGAGCTGGAGTTAAGAAAGAGCTCTGTAATTTTACAGCCATTAAGAGCATGTCATTATACCTGTGAATGGGGGAATGGAAATCTCAAACCTGAGAATGCACAGGAAGAATAGCCTTAGGAAAGAAATGTCCCCATCTTCTCCCATCACCTTTCACACTCCCGGAGCCGTATCAGGCTGGGTTATTGCCATTACCCCTGGAATTGCCTGCTGGCAGCCTCACAATGTGTGCAGGTGCTCAGTGGTGCAGTGAGGCACGGCCAGAGACTCCTCTCCTTGAGTTTGCTGAGCAACACAGGCTTTCCTTGCGGGCTCCCGGGGTCTCCTGCTTTGCTGGTTTAAGGAAATGCTCACTGCCTGCACCCTGGAATGCAACAGCCAGAATTCCCCACTCCTCCCGCTGCGGTGGGACTGGCCAGCAGCACACGAGGAGAAAGGCAGTGCTGTTTTGGTGGCCTCCAATTAAAAACCCCTCTGGATACAGAGGAGTTTTGCAGTGGACATCTCACAGCCTGGGCCTCAGGGTTTGAATGAGAGCAGGGGGTGTTCAGCAGGTCACTGTCCCTGCAGGGAACCAGTTCCACAGAAGACAACATTTCCTGGGCCTCCTAAAAGAAAGGAGGGAACTCTGTGTTCCATATTTCCATAGAGGCAAAGGCATCAGGAGCAGCCTGACGCCTCTGTGCAAGTCACCCTCTAGATTTTCACAGATCCATGAGAGAGATGAGCTGGGAAATCTGGAGCTCCTGTCACAGTTTGCATTTTCCCAGGGAAAGCCATGGCATTTCATTCCCAATGTCGTGCCCCTGCTGTCTACACAAGAACTCCTCATGTTTAGGTGAGGAAGGTGATGACAGGAGGGCATATTGAATCCAGAAAAGATGTCATGGATGTGGCATGCACTGGGAGCAACTGGGACACTTGACTGGGTATCTCCATCTCCCTTGGTTCATGGATCATCTGCACCATCAGGTGCTGAGCTGCCCCTTCTCCCCAGCAGCTAAATAGAGACATTCCTGAGAATGTCACAGTTGTAAGAATTAGACACATGTGGGAATTCGGTGTGATTTCCACCTGCCTTTACATTCAAAAATTGAATTAATCTGCATTTAAACAGGCATTGTTTTCTGTGTTGTGTGAGGAACTGGGGAATAGATTCATGTTTTAGTCAGGTTTTAATTTGGGGGAGAATTAAAGTCTCATAAATAAGGCACAGTATTTATTCAGCACGTTGTTGAAGATATCCATCCTTATCTCCAACACCACCCTTTTTCATTTTTACAAGCAACACAGTGAAAATAAAACATTTTGTATGCTGTGAGCATGCAAAACTCATGGCCCAAGTGCTCAGCTGGTGCAAACTGGCACAGATGAGTGGCTGGCACTGCAAAAGAATCCTCTGATGCTGCACCAAGGGGTGTCAGAGCTGACTTTGCTCTGTTGTCACCTCTCCCTAACACTGCTCCCAACCCCTGCAATCACACTGCATCCCCCTCCAGCTTCTCCATTCCATGGGGAAGCCTTTGCCAGCATGTGGGATGTGGGGAAGGGGCTCCCAGGGCCTGTCCCCTCCTGCCCTGCATGGCTGAAAAGTTGCTGTGCCACTGCCTGTGCCCATGGGGAAACACTGAGAGATGCCAAGAGTGAGAAAATGTGCTGGAGAGCATTTCCCAGGTGGGAGATTACCCTCCAAGCCACCCAAAAAGCCTTGGGCAGGAGCAGCCAGCTCAGGATCTGTGGTAAAACATCCTTTATCCATCCCCATGGCTAGGATGTCCCTTCTTGCTTCCCAGGGTTTCTGGCTGCACTGAGACTCCCAGAGGAGCACACAGCTCTCTGCTCCCTCTGCTTTGGGTGTTGGACTCTCCCAGCAGCATCCCAGGGCCCAAATGGCCTTTCTCCAGCTCAGCTAATCTGTCACTGCCAAATCTGTCAGCTGGCACGTCGTGGATGTGCTCGGGGTGGGCAGGGAGGGATGGCACAGGCCCAGGATCTGCAATGCATGTCTCAGGGAAGGGGGATAAGCTGCAAATGTGACTCTTTTCCCTCCCCATTTCCAGCAGGCTCCCAGCCCATTTCAAAGGGAATAGCCCACAGGAGGTTGGTGGGTTTTCAGAAGATTTGCTGATGCTGAACTAATCCCAAATTTTTGCTGTTTCCATGCAAAGTTCCCCTGCCCTCTGTACAACATGCATGGCTGAAAACTGCCAGAAAAGGAGCAGCAGGGTGTTTGGGGCACAGCCCACCTTCCAGGAGTGCATCTCCCCCTCCCCTGGTGGATTTGGATGGCACCAGCTGCCAGCTCCCAGTGCTGCTGCAGTCCCAGGTGCCCATGTCAGACTGGTGGAGGGCTGGGAAGCACAGGCTGTGCTGGTCTGCACCCAGAGCCCCCAGCTCCAGCCCATGGGCACACAGAGAGGGGCTGCAGGCTGGACCCTGCATGGCAGGAGCCCAGGTTGGCACTGGTTCAGCTGCAGACCTTCCACCAGTGCCAGCCTGTGCTAGGGCTCTGTTCCACAGCTTGTGAGCCCCTGTCAGTGCCTGGGTGATTCTGGACTCTGCACAGCAACCAACACCCTGCTCAGACCTCCAGCCTCTGGTTAAATGAAGCTCCTTATAATTAATCATCTCCACAAGTCCTGCCCCTGCACACACAGGCCACTGTCCCCTCTCACAGAGCAAGCTGTGCATTCCAAAGGCACAGGTCAGGCACCAGGCAGGGCTTCCAGCAAAACATATTCCAAGTGATGCTGTGGCAAGTAATTACAGTGATCCCTGACTCAGAGATCAGCCACGGCACTCACAACACAGAAAAGCTCTTTGTATCTGTGGCAGGAGGAGCCTGAACTCTTGCAAACCTGTCCAGTTACCTGAGGCATAGAACCACAGACTGGTCTGGATTGGAAGGGACCTTAAAAATCATCTCCTTCCAGCCCTGCTGTGGGCAGGGACACCCTCCACCAGAGCAGGTTGCCCTGGTCAGGTCCCATCCCAAGATAAATGCACTCACCCACACTCCTAGGAGACCCAGGATCTTTGCTGGCTGTGCCCCAGAGCCCTGCCTGGAGCACAGGACAGGGCAGCTGCAGGCTGTGACATGAGCTCACGAGCCAAGTGACACAAACACCACCTCCTCCTGGAAGAGGGGACTTGCCTTGTCAGGCACAGCAACTGCACAGAGCTGTGACAGCTCCTGTGGCACCACCTTAGTTATTCTGTCAGCTGTCAGCTGTCACTGAGAAAACAATAAACACTTGGAAGGAGGGTACAGCAGTGCTGTGATGGCCTTCAAACACTCTCAGTTACCTCACCAAAGCAGCAGGTGTTTCCACCTGATGCTCTTGTGAAGCCAGGGAGGCAGAATCCCCCTGCATGCTCCTGGGGATACAAAATAAACAGTAATTTATCACCCACACTGCTCTCACATCCTTGCTTGGGATTGGGACCTCACATTACCTCCCTGAGACTGACAGAAACAGGGAATTGCTCAATGGCAACCTGGTTAAAACTGGCTTGAGGACTTCCTGTCTTCTGTGGTGGCCCCAGAAGCTTTCATCCTTTGTGTTTGGGTTGGAGGCCAGGGGTGATCTACACCCGCAGATTGAGTGGAGATTTGAACTTTGCAGTTACAGGTTTTCCTGTTCTTGACACTGAGGTTCCCCAGGCACCTTTTCTCTCTCCAGTTCCAGCTCTCTGGAGCAGGCTGTGCATCTTCTGCAGGGTTCTTTCAAGAGAGGGAAAGAATGTGAGGGTCCCATCCCCAGTGGGTGTAGGGAGAACTGACCCATCACCTTCACACGGTGCTGCTTCCTCGTGAGATCCCTCCCCTCCAAATTCAGCTGCCCAGAAATCAAGCACATCATAGAAACCGACTGTCCAGTTTGTTCCTATGATCACTGGAGAAAGGTTGGCATTTCCCAAAGGATTGCCATTTCCCAGTGGGTATCAGGGAAGGCAGGGTTCAGTTACCACCTCCGTAGGGCTACAAAAAGCCCTAAGAACATGAAACGTGCTTGATGTGCGTGAGAAACGCGATCTGCCCCAGGGGTGAGCCAGTAAAGCTCCTCTAAACCACGCCAGCAGCACATTTGGATTGATCAATAGCCCTGGCTCAGCTATCCTTGCTCTGCAGCAGCGCTCATCTCCAGCAATTACCTAAAAGCCTGGGAAGGGGAGGAGATCAAGCCATTTAGCAGGGGGACAGGGCCTTCGCATTGATTAAAGGATGTAATGGGAGCTTTGCGAGGGTTTCAAACTTCCCCCTGAGGTGCCTGAGGAGGCAGAGAGGAGGCACAGAGCTGCTGGGCTTTGGCTCTGCTCTGCAGCCCAGGGAAATGGGACAGCGGGGGACAGATCTGGGGGACAGGCAGGGAACCAGGGGCAGGCAGGGAACCGGGACAGCAGGGGACAGCTCCGAGGGGCAGGCAGGGGACCTGGACAGGCAGGGGACAGCTCCGGGGTGCAGGCAGGGGACAGCTCCGGGATGCAGGCAGCGATGTGTCCCCATCCCGGCTACACTCGCAGCGCATCCCAGCCCGGACGAGAGAGATGTGCCGGAGATTAGAGCACCCGAAGAGAAGGAGGGGCAGGGCCCGCGTGTCTAAATCGATGGAACAATCAGTGGAAAGCTGAAGCAATTTCGAGATTAGGGCTCCTTTATGGAAAGCAGCGATCTCTTTGTGATGAAAAGCCATCCCAGCCCAGCGCTGTAATCTTACCTCTGCTCAGGCGGGTTCCCTGTGCCTGACCCACTTCCTTCAGCTCCTGCCTTGCTTCCTTCAAGTGCGGTTTTAGCTCCACATAAACACCTTGTTTAAATTGCTTTAATCTCCAAGTGCTCTTTCTATTGATTTGAAACAGTTAAGCTGTCAATCAGCCCTTTCTCTTCACACTGCGGCCGGGGAGGAAGATTAAAATAACAAACAAACAAGGGGTGGATGAGCAGGGAAGTTAGTTTGAGTTTGGCAGGCGCTGCCAGCTTTATGGAGTCTGGAAACAGGTGGAAACGAGGTCCTTCCAGGTGGAAACGAGGTAATTTCAGGTGGAAACGAGGTCCTTCCAGGTGGAAATGAAGTTCTTGCAGAAAGAACTCTGCAGAAAGGCCCTGTTGAGGAGGGAGGGCAGTGTGTGGTGCCCTGCAGTGCCCTGTTCTTGCAGCCTGCACAGTCACACAGCTGTGGGTGTCTCTTCCAGCTGAGTGTTATGCAAATATTTCCAGGAGACAACCTCAGTCTTAATGAAGTTTGCAGTCAGCGCTAATAAGACACACACACACACAAGATAACGCAGGTAAACAGATGCACGGAGACAAAAAAGTGCTTTTCCCAAGGGCAGTGCGTGACTCCAAAGAGTCTCCTGATGAGGATCCTGCACCTCACCAAAAAAAAGCGATAAATAAACACAATTAACATATTACGTAAAGCCATTCAGAGTGACTTTTCCTGGGGTACTGAGGGGGGGAATGGACCTGCACTCTCACATGGCTTCTGGAACTCTGCTGCTGGCAGCTCTGTCCCTGGGGCTGTGCAGAGGAAGGACATTTGAGCTGGGCCACTGGAGCTGCGGATGCTCCTGCAGGCAGTGATGCATCCCCTGGCATTTCCCCTGGCTTGGAGGGCACAGCAGGCCATCTGCATCAGGGACCATCCTGCTGGCAGGCTGGAGGCAGCCAGCTATTATTTCATCATTGCTGCAAGGATAATGACAGGGCTGGAGAGGCTGATTGCTGCTGGAGGGGTCAGCGGTCAAGGAACTGAGAAGGAGAATAAAGATGAGGAATGGCACACGTGGCTTTGGAAGGAGTGTGTGGCCGGCTTAGCCTTGCTCCAGTCAGTGTTGATTATTAAAATTAAGCTGGGGGTCTCTAGTTAAAGTCTTCAGGGTGGAGATGGACTGAAGTCCAGCACAGTGCTAGTCACACACTCTGAAAATCCATCAATTAATCACATTATGCAAAGCCAATATGAGGCACAGCAACACTCAGATTGCTCTGCTGTCATGGGCTGAAGAGAAGCCCCTCTGATGATCTGCTTGTTTCTGCCCCTTCCCACAAAAGGGTTTTTTTACAGCCCCATGAGTGTGATAAGGACTCACCCTGCACTCTGCCCTGATGAGAGAGAGAATTCCCCAGGACTCTTCCCCTTGTATCCAGTGCAGAGGGATTTTCAGGGAAATATATTTGTCTGCTAAAATCCTCTGAATGCTGTGGCCTGAGAGGGACAGGAGATTGGGGAAATGACAACCCCAGAGGGGCTGGAGGGACATGGGGGGTGAGAAGTGGGGCTTCAGCAATGCTCTGAATAATCCAAGGCAGAGCTGCCAGTCCTGCAGCTGGAGCTCTCAGGGATTCCTGGCGAAGGCTCACAGAACAAAGAGGCCTGAAATCGATTGGGTCATTCATTTGAATGTTTTAAATAATAATAATAACTCTCTTTGAATGGCTTTCTTTCCCCTCAAGCAATTTAAGCAGCTGCTCAATTTCCATTTGGCCTCGAGATCCTTTTATTGATAGGCTGGAAAAATTTGCATGTGGTGGAACGGGGCTGCTGGGGAGTTTGGGGAGGGAGGGTCACACCTCTGGAACTACAGGGGCTGTGGGGTTTTCACTTTCTTCTGCTGACTTTTGAAAGCAGGAGCAGGAATAAAAGTTGGAGCAAAGGGGTCACAGAAGAGCCAGCACAGAACAAAAGAGAAAAGATCACTGTCTGCACTAAATGAAACAACTGTCCTACAATACAGTCTCCTCTGCTACCAGTCCAGTCTCAAAAAATTCCAGTGTTAGATACAGGATAAGGTGAAAGTCTTAAGGAGAAAATATTCAGTGATTGAAAGAATAAAGATGGAAAAATGAGTTTAAAAACAGGGTAGATTTAAGGTTAGATGTTCAACTGGCCTTTCACTTCTGCCTACACAACCCTTTCCTTTTAGAAAGGAAATAATATTCTATATTTTACTAATATTCTATATTTTACTAATACAGTAATATTTTCATATTTTACTATTATTCTTTGGTCAAATGGGAGCAGAAGAGGGAGGAAGGCAGCAGAAGGATTCGTGTGATTTTTTTGCATGATAGGCAAGGCTGGGGTGTGAGGTGGAAGTTGCTTCTGCATGGGGGAGCTTCAGAATATCCTGACAGCTCAGAGAAAACCTTCTGGAGGCTGGTAAAAGACAACTTACACAGGGAACAGTGTAACACGGAGAAGAAAAAATATATGTCAGCAATCCCTTTCTGATGATAGAACAAAGTGTCATTCCAGGAAAACACGCAAATCTGAAAGAGGGAAAAGAGAGAGGCTATCAAACAAGTAGATTTTTATTTTTCTTTTTATACACAAAACAGAGACTGGATTGATTTCATGATTTTGGAGGGCTCCAGTCCTATGAATAAAGATGTCTTTCCCCAGTTGTTCACAGCTGGCTGGCAGCCACTGGACACAGCAGCGAGGGCAGGAGCACAGAACGGAGCAGCCAGGGCTGATGGGGATGGTGGAGGAGGATTATGGACAGACAGGGGCCTGGGGAGAGGTGTCAGCTAAAACAGGGCAGGACAGCAGCAGCAGGGTCACACACAAAGATTTAATCTGTGGGCTTGTTCTCCTCAGTAGGGGTGGGCTGCTGTGACACCCACGCACTGAGCAACAGCTGGCAACATCTGCCACGGCTCCTCCTCTTCTTCAGCTTTCAAACACTTGCTGTCCTCATCAGTTCCTCTCATTTCTCCTCCCCTTGCACTTCCTGACTGCTGCAGTTTGCTTTTTTTTAATGAAGTCCCTCACTGGGGCTTCAAAGGGGAGGTGCACCCAAGTCAGGAAGAGGAGGGAGTGCTGCCTTTCAGGTTCCAACTGCAGACACACACATATGCAAAGCAAAACAAAGAGGGAAATCGATAGCCCTGGTCAAAACTCATTTTCAAATCTGAATGAAGTTTGTGATTAGCAGAGCCCCGCAGATGTCACTGTTTCAGTCTTGATGTGATCCTTGAATGTCACTTTGCAGAATCACAGAGCACTGGGGTGAACAGGACTTGCAGGTGCCACCTAATCCATCCCCTGGTCAAACAGCCCCATTTACAGATTCTCCAGCAGGGAGAAATGCCATGAAATGTGGTTTAGTGTTGTGTTTGGGCTAGAAACATGCAATGGGCAGAACCTGCTTTCTTCAATGAGTTTACCCAGCCCCTGACCCCCAGCATGTCCCAGGATCTCCCAGATGAGCAAGGCAGATCCCAAACTCAGACCTTCCTCATCACCAGCCCTGCAGTAGGTTTTAGCATCTTCCCCACTGAGTTCAGAATGGGTGGGGAAGCTGGGAGAGACGATCATGCATGGAGGAGAAGGAAATTCAGGCTATTCTAATCTCCTCCAAATTTGCAATTATTATTTGTATTTCATCAAAAGACCACAGGCGGATAAACAGTGGGGTGGGAGGGTGGAGGACCAGGCAGGGGTAGGTGGGGATGTGAAAAAATGAGAGAGGAAATGAGAAAAATAAACTTTGGCCACCTGAGCTCGTTTCTGAAGCTGGACATAACCGGTGATTAGCAAAATCCGACAGAACCACAATTACCTCCTGCCTGGCTGGGATGTAAATGTCAAGAGTCCTGTGGCTGGGAGAGGACCACGAATGTCTGCAGCACAGCCAGGGGGGTGAGGAACCTCCAAATGAGCCTGACATTTGCTTAACCTGAAACAAAGGGCAGGGAAGGGCCCATCCCAGCCAGTGAGAGGGCTGTGGATGAAGAGCAGCACCTCGCTTAAACCCAGGCTCGTGTCGTGGCTGTGGAGCTGTGACAGAGGGTGAGCTGTGGGAGTTTGCACTGGGAGGGGGTGCCAAGAGGGTGGGTGGAGGAGCAGATGTGTTCACACTCCCTTTTGGCAAAGGGAATAATAACATTTGCCTCCTTTAAAGGGAAGGCTGATGAATAGTTAGTAAGCCTGGGCTGGGCTGCTTTCCATAGGCTCTGTCTTTGCTGAGGGCTTTTCATACAGGAGGATTTGAGAAGCAGGACCTCTAAGCTAAATAAAGAAAAGCTACGCAGCAGGGATGGTTCCCTTTCTTGCAAAACTCTAAATTCAAAGAAATTTTTTGTCTTCTTCACGGCAAAAATGAGATCTCAAAATTTGATGGGCTGAACCAAAAGGAAAGCACAAAGAACAGGTTCCCTCAGATGAGTCAATGTATTTGTGATGAGCAGATTATCTAAGATGAGATAAATGTAGGCTCAGGTCTGCCTGCACCTGCTGCAGAGCAAGGCTGGTGTCAGTCACACCTCATTCTTTGGGTCCTGTGTCCCACCTCAGTTCTGCATCCTTGTCCAGTTCCAGTTATGGACTCATCTAAGCTGCTTCATCCCCCATTAGAAAGAACTGGTGTCCACCCAGGAGCATTTTCCAATTAAAATCCATTTCAGGGAAATGAAATCATGATAGAGGATCTGTGGTGCAGAGTCAGACCAAAGGTTCCTTGGCCTCCATCTCATGGAGCAAACAAAGCTTCAGAGAAGGTCTAAGATCAGAATAAATAAGGAAAGACCCTTTAGGTCAGGCAGTTTCCAAGTACATTTCTAACTACACCTGGTTTGTGTCACTGGAAAGACACTTTGGTTTGAGGCCCCTCAATCCTTAGAGTCTCCTGGAACTTTCCTTGAACCAACACAAAGCCATCACATCACTTTTGCTGCACACAAGTACGTGCATGGGTTTGAAAAAGCTGCTTATTACAGTTCAGTGCAGGAGGATAGACCATATTTTATCACAGATCAGTTTGTAAGGTTCATTATTGATTTTAATGTACCTGTGCCAAGAGGCAACGACGGGCACAGTTTTTTAAAGAGGAGGAAGGAAGATTAAATATACTCAATCCTTGTCACCTTAGCAAACATTTATCCATCCGGTTGTGTGTGATGAGAAGTCTCTATTCCAAAGGAGGAATTAAATTTTAATAGGACAGAAACATGTTTCTGGGGCTGTCATGGGCCAAGATTGGAGCAGACTCTAGCACTGAAGGGAAACACCAGAGACTGCTGACAGAAGGAAAGCAGAAGGTGATAACTTATGCCTGAATGACTGATGGTGGGGAAGTAGGTGATGCAGGACAGGACTGATGTGGAGTGTCCCAGTCTGTGATGGGAGAGAAATCCTGCTCAGCAAGGAGGCAGAGAACTCCCAGCATAGCTGCAGCTTCCAGATGTGATGCCAAAGTCAGGCTGAAAACCAGCAAACCCCAGCAGAGACCAGAGGGTTCCTCAGTGGTGCAGGCTCACTGCCACAGGTTCCCCAGCAGCACTCAGCCTGCAGGACTGTGTTTGCAATTCAGCTTCTTCCCTGCTTTGCAGGTGGGCTCTGCTCCAGCTGAGGAATGTGCAATCAATCCAGGTAGTGCTAATTGGAGGGTTAATGTCCCTCAGCAGGGAAAGGCTGGCACAGCGGGTGAAGCCTTTGCTGGGCTCTATGGGTCCAGAGTGCAGTGTGTGGCCAGAATTGGGCCACTGGAGGCTGGGAAAAGGTTTGGACAGCTCCTGTGCCATGCTGGGTTCCACAGAGTGGGCACAGCAGAGCTCTCCCACCACGGCCCCCTCCACGCTCCACTGGTGACCCCACTTTACCCCCTGCCCTTTAGTGGCCTTGGCAGCTTCTTACTCCCAGCCATTACCAGCCTCTGTCTGGATTTAATGAGCCCAGAGTTCGCCGGATGAAATAAATGCAGGTTCCCGAACCCTCTAAACCAAAGCTAATGAAAAATATATGCTCCCTCACTCCTGCACTCATTTTCACATCCTGCAAATTATCTGTGCTAATGCACGCAAGGCGCTGCTCCTCCGCGGCTTCAGATGCTGAACTTTGAGTCTTTGTCACATCAGCCAGCACCAAGTAATTCCGTACAGAAGTCTGACATTTCCAGTCGAAAAAAATAAATTGATTAAAATTCAACAGGCATGTAGTGTTCAGTTTTTAAAGGTCGGCAAATCTAAGGAACTATCAACTGTAAAATAATTCAGCATTTAGAGGGGAGGGGCAGCTGGGGGGAGTCCTGGGAAGAGGGAAGGAGCGTGGAATGTTAGGATCATTTACCGCCTGCATTTCACTGTCAAGAACATAATTACAGGCAATTTAATTATCATATAATGGAAAGGGTCCATCTTGCTGAGCAGCACAGGCAGAGCCTCCTTTGCCTCCCTGGGCTCAGTGCAGTGCAGAGGTGGGGAGGGTCTGTCTGTGCCCGGGTGTTCCTGTGGAGGAGAGCCTGCACAGGGACCTTGGACCTTGGAGAGGGGAGATGGAGGCTCCAGCTGAGGGAGATTTTCAGTTGTCCTTTTGTGTACAATCCCAGAACCATTCGGGTTAGAAGATCACCCAGTCCAGCCCCCCTGCCAAGGCAGCATCACCTGGAGCAGGTGACTCAAGAACACATCCAGGTGAGTCTGGAATGTGTCCAGAGCAGGAGATGCCCTCCCTGGGCAGCTGTTCCAGAGCTCTGCCACCCTCCATGGAAGGAAATTCTTCCTCAGGTTGAGGTGGACCTTCTTGTAGTGTAGTTAATGTCCATTACTCCTTGAACTGTCACTGGGCACCACTGAAAAAAAAATAAAATAAAAGTATCAGGCTATTTGGAGCAATAACCCCATCCCTGGAAGTGTCCAAGGCCAGGTTGGATGGGGCTTGGAACAACCTGGGATAGTGGAAGGTGACTCTGCCCAGGGCACGGGGTGGAACAAGATGATCTTTCAGGTCCCTTCCAAGCCCAAACCATTCTGTAATTACAGAATTACTAATTACTAAGAAACCTGGTCCAAGAAGTCCTCAGCCTGGGCCTTCTTTGGCAGGTTGCAAGTTCTAATTAGGACACACTCTCCTCCCTGAATTGCACTGTACATGTATAAATCATGTTATCTAATGCATGGCTTCTTTTCTTCTCCCTTATCCCACACTCTTGTTAAACTCTTTCATCTTCAAACCCTTTTGTGCAGGAACTTGAGACCAGTTCCTTCCAGGCTGGAACATGTTTGGTTTCACTGCTGTGTAAACTCAAGGAATATGTCCTAGAGCTTCGAGGCACAGAGAGCAGAGGAAGGTCTGGAGAGAGGGATATTCAGTCTTTATCATTCAGCACCCCTGAATATCAGGGTACAGTCAATATGCTTGTGATTTATTATTCCTTGTAATATCAAATTCTCCCCTCACACTGGTGTCAGGCCATTGACTTTACTGGGGACAGGAACATTGTGACTGAAGGGAAGAACGTGGCCCATGGAGTTCCTGTTGGATTGTGGTATCTGAGCCAGAGGCCACCAGAAGGACTCAGCTCCAGGGAGCAAAAAATCCACATCAAAGGAGAGCAAGATGACTCCTGCTGCAGGGGGCTGTAGGAAGCTTCTCCAGGGGAAACTGTGACTCAGCAGCAGGCAAAACCAACCCTTAAAAGTGGAAAGAAGGGGAAAGGACAGAGAAAGAAGGGGAAAGGACAGAGAAAGAAGGGGAAAGGACAGAGAAAGAAGGGGAAAGGACAGAGAAAGAAGGGGAAAAGAAAGAGAAAGAAGGGCCAGCAGGCACATTGCTGTTGCCCTGTCTGTCACCCAAATGCTGCTGTAGTCAGTACAAAGGAGAGGCAGAGGAAAGGGAAGATTGTGCTGTCTTCATTTAAAATGCTCCCAGCACAGTCTTTGCTAATTTAGCTCCATCTCTGGGCTCTGCCTTGCCTTGTCTCAACAGGAATCCACTCCAGTGCACCACTGCCAGCTCCTTCTAAGCTCCTGACCTATTTATACCTATTATATATAAATATATATATATCTATTTATACCTATGTCCTATTATACTGGACAAGCCTCCCTGCTCCTTACCCTGGCTAGTGAGCCCCTTCTGCAATGGAACACCCACATCCCCACCCTACCCCACCCATGACATCAGCCAGTGCAGGGATATTGTTATTATATTCAGGACAGCTGAAATAATGATAAAGACAATGCCAATCTTCCTGGAGGGCATATAATGAAAGTTTATTAAAAGGTACATCCTTTTATATAGTGTTGCTGTACAATGAAATATAATTGGTCATTCAGACCCCTTCAAAAACATCCCTGTGAGTAAACGAGTTGCAATAACAGCAGGTGCAGAAATTGGGAATTGTTTGGAATGTCTTCCTCCAATGCAATGGGAAAGTCTATCTGACTTGCCTTCTCCCAAGCTGCCTGATGCCTGAGAAATTCTCTTTGGCCACTGTCAGCTCCCACACTGGGATTCAGCTCTTCCAGCACCACAAACAAGACCTGGACCCCTCCCTGTGCAGGACCACAAGGACACAGCCCAAGTCCCCAACATGCTCTGGGTTGATGGAGACACCACCAGGCTGCAGGGCATCTCCCCCAGTGGTGAAGACTCTCCAGATCCCACCCTTATAGATTGAAACCTATGCCAGGGAAAGACGGGGAACCCCTCTGGAGCTTACACAGGTGGGGTCTGGGGCGGCTGGGGCATCCCAGCTCCCCATCGAGCAGAGCCTGCTGATGGCAACACGAGGGCTTGCTCCTGCATCAGCATCAGCCACGCTCTGCACTGCCTCCCTTCCCCTCCCACTGGCACCCAGCAGCCAAAAAGCACCATGTTGATTATTCAAGAGTGGGCTCTTAACAGCTCTAATCAGCTGATAATCCAATAACACACTCAGCTGAGCTGCACTCTCAGCTCCCAGGTCCTGCCGCTGAGAGAACATTTACAGCTGCCTCGAGTTGATAAAAACTAAAAACTGCCCGGCTGGCAGGAGGGGAGCACAGCAGGTGAACCACACTCCCTGCTCCCTCCTCAGCCGGGCCAGCACACTCTGCTCCCAGCCCAGCCTTCCCCAGCCCCTCCCTGCTGCCAAATTTTGGCACATCTGGGTGCTGGTGGGGTCCTGCCCTGGCCATGTGTGCAGCTCCCTGAATCCTCTGGAAGGTAAGCTGCCTGTTCTCTAGAGCTACGCCCCTGGCAAAAGTGCTTGAAATGTAATAAATAAAAGGGAAGCATCAAATCCACATTTTGAAGGCATTTGAAATGCAAGATGCCAGGGACCAGCCAGCATAGCCTCAGGCCCTTTCAGTTCTCCAACACTTCAGCACAAACTGTGAGTGTTCAGCCTGGGTGGCCTGGAGCCAGCGCAGGGGGAGAAATTGAATGCAGAAATATCTCTTCCTCCGCATCGCCCCGGCTTTCCATCCCAACCCCATCCCGAGGCAGCAGAAAGCCATTCACACCTGCTTCTCACTGCTTTCACAGCTTGATTTCTCAGATAGAGAGCCTGGCTGAGCCTCCTGGCACAGCCCTCTCTCCTTGTCTCACCTTCCACTCTGCATAGCTCCTCTTGTCCCCCCGGTCCCTCCCCGGGGCTTTGTCCCATGACGGGGTCATGCCCAGCCCCTCCTGCCCTACACAGCAGCTACCTGACCCCATCTCATTAATCAATTCCCCTCATTAGCCATGTCATTACGGGCGGCTGCTTAATTTCTCCAGGTGTATAGCAGGGCTGCACTGGAAAAAGGTGTGGAAAGCCAGTTCTGGGCCTAAGCACAGACAGTCCATTGAGAAATGAAACCAATTTCCCCAGCACTGAAATGAGAACTTGCATCTGTGTGTGCAGGAGTTTGTGCATTCAGAGCATATCACCCTTTATTTCCTGACACACTTTCGCTGGCAGATTTACTGCTCAGACAAGAGGGTGTGAAGAAATCTGTGTCCTCTCTGTAGCCCTGTCTTGGGTACCAGAATGAAAGCAAATGGAATAACCCAGAGCAGGGTATTTCTCCCTCACCAGCCCGTGGATGTCTCTAAATGGTAATTTTTTTATTTTTTTATTTTTTTCCCATGGGTGCTGCTCTGGAGCAGGAAAGTGCATGGTTTGGAGTCACATTAGGATGTTCAGGTGTAATGGGAACTAAACTGGGGTGGTGGGTCAGGGAGGAGAGCTGGGCCAGGGGACAGTGGGAACCACACACCCACCGTGCCATGGGGTTCATGCTGCTCTTCCCTCCTGGGACAAAACTCTCTCTGCTCAAACCCCATGGTGGGACAGGCTGGCCTGCTCTTCCTCCTCTTCCTCCTCCTCCTGGGATGCTGCTGTGGTAACCTCACACCCAGCAGGAGCAGCAGCTGCCCATCCTCACCAGAGCCTCCTGCAGCCACCCAGGAGGGCTCCCAGTGGAGGTGACAGTCACCCCACACAGACCATCATGTACTTGTCCCCTTCCACACTTCCACCTCTCCCCAGAGCCAGCTTGCTCCCCTCCACCCCTTCTCTTGTTCCTGCCTTCTCCCCTTTCCTGCAGACCCAAATTGACCCTGGATGTCATTTCCCCAGACCTCCATCAGGATTGAGCTGTGCCCTCCTGTTCTGGCAGGTCTCTTTCCATCTCCAACCTTCCCTCACACACTGAAATGTCTTTCCTATGACAAATCCCAGCCAGTAGCTCCTTCTCTCCCAGGGCTTTTGCTCCCTGACCTCTTTGTGGTCTGTCTCCTCTGTGCCAAGATGCCAGTCCTGAGTGGAATTCTCTGCAGCTGGACTTGATGATCTTAATCATCTTTTCTAACCTTAATGATCCTATTGTCCATGAAAACCAGATTGGTTACCCAGTGTGCAACAAGCCAACATTCCATGGTTCTGTAAAATCAGCAGTGTTCAGGGGATGGGATATGCACATCCTGCTGCAATCAGAATTCAGGGACCAAAGGAAAAGCCCATTAAAATCCAGAGCCCAAAACTCCTTCTTGCCTCCACATGTGCAGCAAAGTTAGTTCAGTATTTCCCCTTGAGCTGCTTATTTTGGGTATAGAGCAGCTCTGAATAGCTTGGATGGGGCTTCTCTGCTCTGCTGTGTGTGTAATCCCCTCTCTTAAAACAGCCCTGATTATATGCTTAGAGAAGAGGCTGGAAAAGCCCAAGGGATACCAAGATTCTCTGCAGAAGAATCTGGGAAGAGCTGGGGTTTTGGAACTGAAAACAAAGTGAAGAAGCATCGCTGCCTCACTTCTCCCTCCCTGTGCACAAATCCTCAGAGCAGCAATGATGTGTTTGGGGGGCTGGGGCTGCTGCAGGCACACCTGGGAGGGGACAGGAG
>VXBR01005560.1:729359-750478 GCA_013400215.1 Cisticola juncidis | reverse complement strand
CAGTCCTGCTGGATTCCAGTCCTGCTGGATCCCAGTCCTGCTGGATTCCTGTCCTGCTGGATCCCAGTCCTGCTGGATCCCAGTCCTGCCGGATCCCAGTCCTGCTGAATCCCAGTCTTGCTGGATCCCAGTCCTGCTGGATTTCAATCCTGCTGGATCCCAGTAACTCCCCGTGATCTCAGTGGGGGCTGCAGCCAGGCTGAAAGGACAAGGTCCCCCCACAAGCTCTCTTTTGGCAGGAGAGAAGGGAGATTCCATCCTCTAGCCTGTGTTTTCAGCCCTTAGTTTTCATCTCTTTTCAAAGTTCCTCCACTGCTTTCTTGGATGCATAGAGTTCACAGAGGTTGTCAAGGTGGACTGCAGTCTTGTAAATACACGTGTGACATCTTATGTCTCTTCTTTGAAAAATCCTTTTTTTCCCCCATCAAAACAAGTCAGTAAAACACAAAACATTTTCAGAGATGCCCTCAGGGCCCCCTTATTCTGCCTGCTCCAAGCATTTCATCTCCTGCTGACACTTTGTCTGCCTTTCTCTGTTCTCCATCCACACTCAGTCATTCTTCAGCTGTGGTCCCAGAAGAGCAGCACTTTCTGAGAAGGTACAACCTGGCCTCAAGTGGTTTTACTTATAGTTAAAACAGTCCTCCTCTTTCCACCTCTGCAATGATCCTCTTGTCATCGTTCTGCTCGGACAAGGTGACAAGGTCTCCAGATGAAGGAGTGGTGAGAGGACAGATTCTGTGCTTCATGAAAGGCTGAGAGAATCAGCATTGTTCAGCCTGGAGAAAAGAAGTTTTGGAGTGACCTAATTGTGGCCCTCTAGGACTTGAAGAGAGCCTGCAAGAAACATGGAGAGAGATTATTTACAAGGGTCTGGAGGGACAGGACAAGGGGGCATGGCTTCAAACTGACAGAGGGGAGGTTTAGATTGGATATTAGGAAAATAATCTTCCCTGTGAGGTTGGGCAGGGCCTGGCACAGGGTGCCCAGAGAAGCTGTGGCTGCCTCTGGATCCCTGGAATGTCCAGGATCAGGTTGGACAGGGCTTGGAGCAGCCTGGGATGGTGGGAGGTGTCCCTGCCCATATCAGTGATATCAGAATGAGATTAAATTTATGATCCCTTCCAATCCAAACTATTCTAAGAGTTTTTCATTCCATGAAGGAATTCATCTGCTACCTCTGCTAGGCAAGAAATCCCACCAGTTCCAGATCCCCCAGGGAGGTGAACTGCCACTACAGGAGCAGAGGGGTAAACTCCAGTAGAACAAAAGTGGGGTCTGTTCACCCCTGCTGAGGAGCTGCCCCTGGGAGCCTGCCATGGAGGAACCTGGCCTGTCTGCATCCATGGAATGATTCTCTCCAGCTCTGCTTTCTGTTCACCTGGCCCAGGGGCACCCCAAAGAATGTATCACCCACACTCAGCTCCTGCTTTTCTTTCTTTTCCCAGCGATGGATGCATTCCAGAGCCCAGGTCCGTGCTGCCTCCTCGTGAACCCACACGAAACCTCTGCAGCACGAGTGCTGATGGCTCCCTGGTGTGTGCTTGTGCCAAGCATGAGCCAGACTGCCCTTTGCTCACATCTGCAGCCTCCCAGATGGAGACAACGATGCCCTTGAAAGTCAGCTTCAAATAACTTTGCAAGACACAACGTGTGTGCCGTTCCTCCAGGGAGACTCTGCCTCCCATCCTCGTATGGTGTGGGTCAAAGTTCTGGTCCACGTTTGCTCGAATAAAAGCAAGTCTTGGGAAAACAATCAAGAAATGCCATTCATTATTGAGTAGGAGCTGGGGAGTAAGTGGAAATCACTGGCAAAATGCCTTGAAAGCCCTCCCGTTTTCTGAACATTTCTCTTTGGTTTCTTGCGGATTTGAAAGGTCGCTAGGAGCTAATGAACCTCAGATAGCAAAGCTGTCTCTTGTTTGTTTGTCATTTTGAGTTTTTCTGGTTGATTAAGATCCATGCTGGCAGTAACATATAAAATAGCAAATTTCTGTGACTACAGCGAGGTCACGTTTCCTACCCTCCAAAACTGCTGAACTTACCAGGAAAAACAGTAATTCACAGGAACTGAAAAGACAGCTCTCAGCAGAGAAAGCTTCTCAGTGGTTCTGTTGCCCACATTTATTTTAGTTCTTCCTGGTTCCATAGATGTTCAATAACATCCTCCTATACAGTAAGATGACAGATAATCTGCACCCCCAGACAGGCTCATTCTACAGCTACCACAGAATCCCAGAATTTGGATTGGAAGGGACCTTAAAGACCAGCTGGTTCCAACCCTCCACCATGAGCAGGGACACCTCCTGCTAGACCAGGCTGCTCAGAGATCCACCTGGCTTTGAACACTTCCAGGAATGGAACATCCACAATTTTTCTGGGCAACCTGCATTGTGTATTTGAGAATGGTAAAAGGTTTCTTTCTTCACCTGACAGCTTCATCTGGGGTGAGTTTGTGGACTTATTTTTGTCTGCTCACTCACTTGGAGTGAAAATAACAGAATTCCAAATGTGCAGATGACCTGCACAGCAGAGGTCAGCGAGTCCTGCACATCTGGACACATCAGCCCTTTCACATCTGCACTGCCCAGCTCACTGTGGCCACTGCATCCATGTTTCCATAGACCCCTTGGAAGTGACAGCCATACCAAGCTAAAAAAGATGGAAAATTATCCAAAAACACCCATGACTGTGATGCAACAAGCTCTGCAAAAGAAGTCCCGCCTGGAGAACCCAGCTGTGTACAGACACCGTGGGCTGAACACACTCTGAGGATGAACACAAAATGTGCCCCAGCAGAAGTTCTGAGTTCTACATTCTGGTAATTCCCCAGAGCACAGGAGCCTGGATGATTTGTCAGATTCATTCTCCTTTGCATTCGTGCTGGCAAATGTTAGCCAAAAGTACATTAATACCCCCAGCACCACCATGACTGATGACTCATGTTAGTCCCAGCCCACTGGAGAGCCCTTGAAGGCTGATTCTCCTGCTTTTAATCAGTGGAATCATGTCTCTCCTCTTACAGCTGCAGCTCTGAACCCGAGTGACTGTGGTAAAAATGGGGAAAAAAAAAGACATTTGAATTCCATTTACCTGCTCCTGCTCCTGGCCTACTCAGAGCTAAAAGGCAAACACATCTCTGTGCTCCCTCCCTTCCCCTCCCTGTTTGTAGAGCTGGGGGCTCACAGCACTGAGCAACACCCAAAGTTTCTGCTGAGATCCTGGAGGAGCTGAAGGAGCCTCAGCATTTTCTGAACATCAGACTCCTCCCAAGAGCTGTTGACTGAAGTGGGAACTTGCTGTTTCCACTCATACCAAAAGTGAAATTACACCAGGGAAGGAAATCTGTCTTGATGGAAGCTTTTCTCTCTTTTTTTACTCCAAATGCACCAGTTTTCACAGGCACTTGAGGGGACCCTTCAGACAGAGCTGTGGGCGTTCATTGCTTTGTCTGTATCTGAGCCAGTGCCCACTGCAGAGCTAAGAGAAACCTAAAGCAAGTGAAAAGTGACTTTACACACTCAACTCAAAATGTTTTAAGGGTTCAGTGCTGTTTTCACCAAAGAATTGAGCTGCATAACTCATGGCCCACATTTCAGCACCATTTCCATGTCCCACCACAGGGCCCTGTGCTCCTGCAGAGGTGATGTGCCCGTGGATTTCCGTGCACCCACAGAGTCACAGAGCTCAGCAGGGAAACACAGGGGAGTGTTGGTCAGGGCACAGCCCGGAGCTGGGCCAGCACACCACGGCCAGCTGGGCTATGTCTGCACAAAACTGCAGAGTTTAGTGGGCAGGGATGTGTCACTGTGAGCCTTGCTGGATAAGGACACTCAGAGACAGCAGATATGGGTTCAGAGCAGCAGGGCAGGAGAGCAGAAGACTCCCCACCCTTTGTTTATTATCTCTAGAAAATACCTGTAGCAAGTGCCCATGGATTGGAGAGTGGCATTCGCACCTCTCACCCACATTGGTCCAGGACACTGTCACACAGTCTTGTTTGTGCCAGCATGGAATGTGAAAACAAAATCTGTGTTTATAGAACATGGCTGATGTTTACATGAAAAGAGCGTGAGAAGGTACAAACCTTGTGCTTCATATGAAATGCTCATCTGGCTAGGAAAAACTCATGGCAACAGGGATGGGCAGAAGAGAAAATAATTTCTTGAAGAGAAATTCATTTCTTGAAGAGAAATTCATTTCTTGAAGAGAAATACCATGAGAGTCTGAGTCTGCTGTTAACATCAGCCTCTCTTCAACCCTTTGTGGGACTCCCCTCACCTTCCCAGGGAGCACCCACCAGCCTGAGGGTGGGTTTGTTCTCCACTCCAGGCATGGCAGGCACTGGTGAGAAGCCAAACATCAGTCACACAAAATCTGGAGCTCCTGATGGACTCCTTGCCCAGCCCAACACTGTGAGCATGACAGAAAAGCAAATTCCCAGCTACTCCATCCACGCTGGCCTCAGCACTCCTGCCTTTCCCTGCTGTGGGCAGACCTGTGCTGAGTGGTGTCACCTCAGCAGCCTGACCCAGCCCTGAAACCCATCCCCTCTCCTCAGGGAGGGGGCAGCAGATGTTTGATCACACATAGCAGCACCCAGAGCCGCACAGGCCGGGAGGGAAGGTGGATTCCACACTCCAGTGAAGCTGCAGGATGGATTTGGGTGGACAGAATGCAATTACCCAAATCATCATTTACTCAAGACATAAATCTTTCGAAACAGTAACAGCGTCTAGAGCATATGAAGCATTGTACATGTTCAAAGCACAAATGTTAATGTTTATGCCAAAAGAAATCTGAACTTGAACTTAATTAATAACAAGCAAGGAAATTGTATAGTTGAGAGGTATTTCTTCAGCTTTAATTCATAGAAGCAGCTCCCTTTTCTTCTTCTTTTTTTCTTCTTATTTTTTTCTTTTTTTCCTTTTTTTTTTTTTGTTTTTTTCCGGGAAGATTTTGCCCAGACTTCTCCCTGTCTTCTGCAGATCCCAGCTTTCCTCCCAAGCTGAGTCAAAAAATATTAATAAAAACAAACCTCATCCTGTAAAAAAAAAAAGACTGCTGAGTCTCAGAAAAAGCAAGGAAAATGAGAGGAAGATGTGATTCTATAAGTGAATCACTTTTTAAAACTGATATACACAAATTAGTCACATACATAGCCAGACATACATTTTTAATGTACATGTAAATGTATGTCTATGTATAAAAAGCTACTCAAAACTCACACTTTGGATATGAAACTTTAGTCCAGCCAGATAATGGTACCTAGCTCGTGGTGTTTTTATTCCTGTTCCCCAAGGTGTGGGATCCAAAAAGGAATAGCTTTTATCCCACCATAACTTAAAAAAAAAAAAAAAATTAAAAAAAACCCAACAAGAACAATGGAGAATGTTTTAATATATTAGGATTGCTGAGTTTCTCCTTCTGCCTCTTGCTGCCACCTCTACTTCCAGAAAAGCATTGGGAGAAGCTTTGAGAAGCCCATGTGGGATGCAGCCTTATTCCTGTGGGGAGTGGAAGAGCCCCAAGTCCCCATCAGTGGGTTGGGATGGGCACATCCCTTGAGTTTTAACGTGTCCATGCCCTGCTCCTCTACCCATTTCCACACCTCACACACAGAATTTGGTAAATAGAATGTGCCTGCCAAAAAACCTGCTCTGCATCCAAAGGAACATGAGCAGCCTGCTTTTCTGAGCCTGGCTGGGATGGGGCTGAGCAGCTGGGGGAGGTTGGGATGGATTTTCAGGAGAACAGTAGGTTTTGTGCTGTAAAAAAAAAAAAAAAGAAAAGAAAAGAAGCCATGTCTCTGGACAACTCTTGGAGCCAGAATTCATTTCTCTCCCTCTGATCTCCTCAAGCATCAACAGTGGCCAGTGTTTGGAGCACTGGTGGCTCATTGGCAAACCCACCAGAGCTCCAGGGCCTCTTTCTCATTTGTGTATTTACATAAATTTCCATATGGCACGGAAAACCAATAAATACAGGAAGGAATGTAATTTTGTAATTTTCCATGGATTTGGGGTTTTTCTCCTGCAAGTGGCTGAGCACTTGTTGCCCAGTCCAGCACCAAGCCTGAGGTTTAAATGAAGGATGTGCTGAGGTGCCTGGGCTGCAGGGCTGAGCCTCCTGCAGCAGCTCAGGATGACAGCACCAGCACAGGCATTTTTAACAGCTGGATGCATCCTCTTAGAGATGCTACAGGGATAGGAACCTCGGGAACAGGCTGGGATAGAGAGGAAAACTGCTGGAGGAGCAGCCAGGCCCATGTTCTTGTTGAAATGCAGTTTGTGCCTGGTGCTGGATGTGCTCAGTGAGGAGCTGCAGCCTGGCCTTGGTGGGACAGGGAGTGCTCCCAGCTCACACACAGACACCACAGACACACAGAACTGCACCAGGCTGGCTCCTGGGCCATCCTCATCCTCAGCACGTTCTTCTTAACAGGCAAGCTCAAAGGGAACCCTGCAGTATCCCAAACCCACCCTCCAGACTGGGAAACTTCACCTCACCCAGCCTGAGATGCAGAAGGAAAGGCAACATGAGGCCTTATGGATGTGGGGAGAGAAAAGAGATTATTAGGTGTCCTGAAACATTTTTTTTAATAATAATCCAGAGAAACAAACAAAATTTTCATCCTGCCAAGGCACCATCAAAACTTCAGTTTAAATACTGTTTCTGTGTGTAATTAAACAAAGCAGACTGCTTGAACCTTCCCTGCAGCAGGGTCCCAGTGGGGTTAAGGCCCTCTGAACTCTCCCTGCCCAACTTTCTCCCCCTCTCCTGCTCAGAGCTGGAGGAGAGACTGACTCATTTGGTTAAAAATAAAAACACTGCTATCTAAACTTTAATGGCTTTGTTTCTGATTGCTGCAGGCAGTGGTTCATATGCATTCCAAGCAGCACTTTGACTGCAAATGTAGCATTTTGGAAGCTATTCCACCTGAAAAACAATATCTTCCATCTCTCTGCCTTGCTCTGTTGGGGGCTGGGAGCACACCCATCCTGGCTCCAGGTTCAGAGAGGTGCTGGTGTGGAAAAAGGAAAAGCTGGCTCTGCTGCAAGGATGGTGCTGGAGACAGCAAGGGCTGGGGTGGAGAGCAGGAGTGCTGATGAGGAGGCTTCAGCCTCTGCTGGATGAGAAAGTGCTTGAAATGTTGGGGCTGGGGGCGATGCCAAACCCTGCCACCCCCAGGACTTACCAGGGGCCACAGCAGCTCTCTCACTCTGGGCCCTGCAGAGCTCCCAGTCACAGATTTCCCTGCCCAGAGGCTTCCCTGTGCACACAGAGCAAGGTTTGAATGCTGCATGCACTGATGTGCACATCCAGGGACAGATGGAGCAGGAGGTGGCTGTGCTGCCCAGCACACACTGTGCCAGCACCAGCTGCATGCTCTGGTGGCCCCTGTTGGAGCCTCTTCCATGACACAGAATCCCAGGATCTGCTGTGGGTTGGAAGGGACCTCTAAATCCTGTCTAATCCAACCTCTTCAACACCTTCAACTAGAGCAGCTTGGCCAGAGCCACATTCAACCTGGTCTTGAGTCTGCACTGCTGCTTCTCTGGCCAGGAGAGCTGTGCCAGGCCATGTGTGCCAGGCCATGTGTGCCAGGCCATGTGTGCCATCCCCTGTCCAGGTGCACACAAATCCCACACAGGCCACAGCTCTCCCTGTGTTTATGGAAGGGAATGGCCACAGTGAGGTCTGGGATAGGTGATTTGTCCAGCCACCATCGCTCCAGCTCTGTGCTTTCAGCAGCAGCAGGGCTTGGCCCATGGCCCCAGTTCTAATGCTGAGTTGCTCCATTTGTTCAGGTCTTTTTGTCCAACATTTGAGTGGCAGCTCCCTGCATCCCTGCTGCTCCCATGGAAGGCAGGGATGAGCCTCTCCCCTGGTCTTACATCTGGTTTAAAAGGGGCAAAGGAATCCGAGTTGGGGGTCGCAATGGGATGGCCAGATAACCTGTCCCCAAAGGGGGTAAGGTATTCATCTCATGCCTGGAATGACTTTGTGGGGTTGCCCTGGCAACCGAGGCTCAGAGATGATGCAATCAAATTTGGGAACGATGTGATCAGAAATTACAGGCGAGGGGAAACAAAGGGAAGCAAAGTTGCTGCGGCAGCTGGGATGCAGCGCTCGGTGCGCAGCGCAGGGCTCGGGTGAGAGGCATTATTCCCAGCAATTACACTAAAGATCATCTTCTGTTTGCCAGCTAATTACAGAACCCCACTCAGTGCCTGCAGTCCAGCCTGTCCCTGCTCTCCCCGCTCTGGGAGGCCTGGGAATGGCGCTCTCATTAACCCGCCTGTGTTTGATCTGCTCTTACATTTCCAACTGGCACCTGCCCAGAGCAAACCACCGTTTGCTTATTCTGCTTCTCTGCATATTCCCTGTCCTGCTTCACAGTCCCCTCTCATCCAGGGATGTGCTGCTCTCCCTTGGCAGCTGCCCAACCCTGGTTTTGGCCACCTCCAAGGAATAAGTGCTGATGGGATCATAAAGGGGAGTGCTTTGCTTTGGGCTGGTGTGCCTTGGCTGCAAGTGCTCAGCCACGTTTTAACCCCAGGTGGGGCAGCCCTGGAAGGTCTGTGCAACATCTATGAGGACCCATAACTCCAGAATATAAAGCCTAAATAAAATTTAGGACTGTGGTGCTTGAGCACAGCTGCCCAGATGTTCTGCCAGCTTCACAGCCCCACATGGTTTGATGCAGGATGCTGTGCTAGGCCACAGGCAGCTTCTCTGCACAGCTGAGGGGACACCCTGCCACCCTCCAAGGGACACCTTGCCACCCTTTAAGGGACACCCTGCCACCCTTTAAGAGATACCCTGCCACCCTTTAAGGGACACCCTGCCACCCTCCAAGGGAGACCCTGCCACCCTCCAAGGGACACCCTGCCACCCTCCAAGGGACACCCTGACACCCTTTAAGGGACACCCTGCCACCCTTTAAGGGAGACCCTGACACCCTTTAAGGGACACCCTGTTCGCTCTCACCCCCTTGTTTGGAGCAGGTGGCAGTGCCAGGGGTGCAAGGTGTCCATGAGCTCTGTCAGACACTTGGGGCTTGGATTATTTACCTACCATGGGCTTTGCTGTGTGCTCCTGGAAATAATTGCCCTGGAAAGGAGAAAAAATCAAGTGAAAACACAGGGAATAGGGATTTGCACTGTAAATATTACTGGTGATTCATAATCCTTTCTTCTCAGAATTTCAGCTTTCTTAACTATTATCCCTCTCGCAGGAAACCCTGACTGCTCCTTTGACAGTTTTATGTGACCCAGCAGGCACTTCTCGTTCATTTTCACTGAAAAAACAAGAAGCTCGATTCCCTGTGGCAGGGGACCTGGTGGTGTCATTAGCCCAGTGCCAGGGATGAGGAGGGGCCGTGGGAAGAGAGAAGAATCACTGCTGCTCTGATGTGACACCTCTGTACAGCCATCCACGCTGTCCTCGGCCATCAGGCATGTCTGACAGCAACCAGGAGTCACCTCAAGGCTGCAGAAACCAAATGTTTTCAAAGAAGCACTGAGAAGGACACAAACTTGGTGCCCTTTCTCTCCCAGGCCCTCTGGCCTTGTCTCTGCTGCCAGAAAAGACAGGGTGGTTTGAAATATGCATAACCTGACATGTTCTAAGCTCCCCATGGTGACAGGGTACCGTGGTGGATGGTCAAGATGAACCTTGATGCTGTCTGCTGGTGGCACATGTGTTCAGGAGAGAGCAGGCAGTGCCTAAATGTGAGACAGCCACTGGGTAAATGTGAGAAAGGCTCATTTCTCACCTCCCCTGCCTCCCAGAGTAGTTCCCTCTGGTTTTGGCATCCCAAAAGAATCCCGTCCTAAATACCTTCCCCCCAGGTGGGAGCTGAGGCCAGAGAGAGGAGAAGAAAGTTCTGCTTTACCATATTTCATATATTTTTGATCTCTAAATCTGAAGCTCCAGCTCCTATCACCCTGTGAGGGCACTGTGACCTTGTGCTGGCAGGCAGAATGGACAGACCTCAGCACAACCTGCCACATTCCCAAAAACCCCCTTTCCTTCTGTCTTAATCCTGGTGGTAACATCAACAGGGTGGGAGAGGACATAGTGAGGATGGGGGCCAAGGTCTGGGCTTCAGCTCCCACCTCAGGATCACTCTCTGCTCCCACCCCTGCATCTTCCCTGTTCTCCCCAAGGGGTAACAGCCCAGCTCTCCTGGGCTGATGCTCTCTTCAGGTACCTGACAGGAGATTGTTGCCAAATCAAGGTCGATTTTCTCTCCCAAATACCAACCAGTAGAAGATAAAATCTCCTCAAGTTGCACCAGGAAAGGTTTAGATTGGATTTTAGGAAACATTTCTTCACTGAAAATATTGTCAAACACTGGCACAGGTTGCCCAGGTCACTGGTGGAGCCCCATCTTTGGAGAGAATTCAAAGCTGTGCAGATGTGGCACTTGGGGACATAGACAATGGTGGCTTTGGCAGTGCTGGGTTAATGGTTGGACTTGGTGATCTTTGAGGGTTTCTCCTTAAAGATCCCAAACAATTCCATGATTCTGTGTCTTGAGTTCCACTTCCTTGCAGTACCTCAGTGGGGAAACACAGCTCCTCCTCTTTTCTGCTGCTGCAAAGCATCACTTGAACACCAACCTGTCCTCCCCAGCCCTCTCCTGGGNATTTCTGACCCGAAATAGATCACCTCTGAACAATATATTCTTCATTTATTCCTGTTCTCCAACCTGGGGAAGGGAGGGTTGGTATTTCTAAATGCTTTTCCCACAAAGAAAATACCCCAGGGTGATCTCGTCTCTCATGTATCGAGCCAGGTTTTCAGCAGTCACAGAATCAGAGAATCATGGAATGGTTTGGGTGGGAGGGGACCTTGAAGAGCATCTAGTTCCAACCTCACTGCCATGGGCAGGGAACCTGCCATCCAAAGTGGCCTGCTGGCAGGAGGACAGTCCTTGTGACAGTCACAGGACACTCAACATCCCTTAAAAGCAGAGCAGCCTTTCCCTCCACACATGGATCAGGAGCAATACCTGATGCAGCTCTGGAATGGAAAACAGAACAGTTCTGTGTGTACCTGGCACTGACCACAGCCCCCACCCCACAAACAAGGCAGGGCTTTCACAAGAAACAAGTGCTTCTGATGACTGTTAGTAAAAAATAAAGAAATTAATTATTCCCTCTCAGCTGCAGAGACTGGATGAGCTCTCCCAACTTTCCTGTCCAAGGCACACTTCACTTTTACAAACCAATCTCACAGAAATAATCCCCCTTTCCCCAAAACAGCCCTTTCAATTATTCCAGGTGACTTCAGCCAGCCAAGGCTCCTTCCACCCCAGCAAACACAAACCCTGCCCTGCACCCCAGGACGCCCTGTGCAGGCTCTTGGCAGGGAAAGAGTTAATGTTTGCCTTGAACAAGCCAGGCTGGGTTCAGCTGGAGAGAATCACTTTATCAGGAGAGGTTATGAGAAAAAGGAACTCTTAAAACACTTTTGGGCAGAGCTGGAGCTGGTGTTGTGCTGTTCAGAGCCGTGCTGGGGAAGCCTCTGTGGCTCTCCTGGAGGGGCAGATCCCAGTGCCCCCTGCTCCCCATTAAAGCTGGGGACTGGGGATGCTGGCTGGGGGCAGTGTGCAGCCAGACACAACTTTTTGATGTTGTTCTAGTGGGGAACTGCTGAAAACCTCCTCGTGCTTCACAAAACGATCTCCCAAATCAAAGGGAGGTTTTTCTTCTGGGTTTTTGGTGGGGTTTTTTTTTTGGTTTTTTTTTTTTTTTTTGTTTTTTTTTTTTTTTTTTTTTTTTTTTCCTTTTTTTTTCTTTTTTTTCCTTTTTTTTTTTTTCCAAAGAGTTAATGAAATGCTCATGTTTTGGGTCAGTCTGAGGATTTGGTTTCAAAGCACCCAAATAAAACCAACATCTGGGATCATGTAAATACTGTTTTATTCCTTAGACTTTTCTGGTGTGATATGCATGAGCTACAAGCTCTGCTAAGCAGAGGATTCTTTCTCTAATTTAGAAAACATTCAATGTTTAAATATACATTAAAAAAACTACTTGGAATTGAGAGAAAAAGTCACATTGAATTAGCCTTTATCAGGAACTGAAATGACAGGACATAAGCAAATGGCTTCCCACTGACAGAGTGCAGATTTAGATTAAATATTAGGAAGAAATCATTCTCTGTGAGGGTGGGCAGGCCCTGGCACAGGGTGCCCAGAGCAGCTGTGGCTGCCCCTGGATCCCTGGCAGTGCCCAAGGCCAGGCTGGACAGGGCTTGGAGCAGCCTGGGACAGTGGGAGGTGTCCCTGCCAGGGCAGGGGTGGAATGAGATGGAATTTTAAGATCCCTTCCAACCCAGACCATTCTGGGATTTTGTGACACTATGGTGATCCCAGCACTTGAAGGTTGTCACCAATCCTCAGCCTCAAACCTCACCCTTTATGTGGAGGATCAGGCTCACAAGCACCAGGATTTTGGCTGGGTTTGGGGTTCATTTCATGACTCTTCATTCCTGGCTGTTCTGCCACTGCTATTCACTCCCCCTCCTCCTTTTCCCTGACATGCCAAAAAAAAAAGAGAAAAAAAAAAAGAAAAGAGGAAAGAAAAAGAAAAGAGCTTAAACATATTTTGCGGTTAAACCACTTTTTTTTCATGTCTGCTGGTTCCCACTGGGCTGAAAAGCAATAAAAAGTCAGGAAGAAGTATGGGCTCCCCTCTCAGCTTTGTCATGTGGATGAATAGCACAGTAAAAAGCACTGAATGCTATCGGTTAAAACGAACTCGCTGCTCTTCCAAGTACATTTTGCAGCTCTCTGATGCAAAGGGGTGGGGGACTGGATGGTGAAAAACCTCTCCCGGAGATGGAGCCTTTGTCATGCTAGAGGTTTTTGCATTAAAAAAGAAATTCTTTTTATAATCACTTTACCCACAGCAACACTTTCAGTTCTCCCCTGCTTTGCCTTCACCTTCCTCACTTTTCCGTGGCACTGGAATAAATCTGAGGGAACTGTGACCTGCAGCAAGGCCATCTGTGAGCATCTCGGAGGCTCTGTCAATAAGAGGCCAGGCAAGCACACAGGACTGCAAAGATCTTCTCATTATCTCCCTTCACAGCCCTTCCTGGGCATTTCTCTCCCTTTTGTTCTTCATCAGGTGCCTGATAATGCTGATAAGGAGGGAAAAGAAAAAAAAATAAATAAAATGGGGGGGCTGTGATAGCAAAACTGGATGACAAGAGCTTGTACTATTTACACCTGGAAAATATTCCAGTCTGCAATGTTAATGTATAATTGCAGATAAAAGTAGGTGAGCAGTTCCTGGAGACATTCCCATTAAGATATTCAGATATTTGAAAATTGCTTCTTCTTTGGGTTTTGATCTCCTATTGCTGAGGAAGCTGAAAGCCTTCACTTCAGGGAAAGCACCTCTATTGTCTAAGATCCCTTTCCAGCAGTGACAGCCACACTGGAATTTTCAATAGAACAGGTTTTTCATTTGTCTCTTACTTTCTCCTACTCCCCTGTCCTTTTATTAGAGTTGAGCCAACTTCTCCATCCCCAAACCTTCCAAAAGCACATCTCCACCCTGAGAGGATGGCTTAGCCTGGCCAGGAGGGAAATGTGGTTAAACCAAAAAGGAGGGATCTAGCAAGAGTCTCAACCACTGCTGGAGGAAGGAAACTGGACAGAAAATGCTGCACTGCAAAAGCACAGCCTGAAGGAACCTCTGAAGGCTCCAAGTCCTGCCCAAAGCTGGTCTAACTTAGGTCAGGCTGCTTAGGCCTGGCTCATTTGAGCCAAGAACACTTCAAAAGCTTTATCCAAGCTCCAGTCAACCAACCCTGTTGTAGAATCCTAGAATAGTTTGGGTTGGAAGGGACCTGGAACATCATCAAATCCCAACCCTCACTGTGGACAGGGCCACCTTCCACTGGACCAGGTTGTCCAAAGCTGCTTGAACACTTCCAGGGTTGGAACTTCATCCAAGCTCCATTCAGCCACCCTTGGGAAAGCTTTTCCTCTTATCTTATCAAAATTCCCTTATTGCTACTTGTGCCTGGTGCTACTCATCCTGTGCTCCTGGCTCTGATTACCCAGAAATTTGGGTGTGAGGAAGAGTCTGGCTTGTGGAACTTGGTGCTACAAAAACCCCACGGAGGGCAAGGGCTCCAGAGTGATGGACAGATAATGGACATCCACAGATAAGCGGATAAAATGTTTCCAGGGGATATAATCCCTCCTGTTCCTGGTGATAAGCCAGCTGCTGACTGACAGAGGCAAGGAGGAAAACATTCCTGGGAAAACTGTTCCAAACCTGTGAATTTATCCATGCAGAACTGGTTATGGCAATCTCAGAGTCATTAGTGATTTTCCCTGGATGCACCAGAAGATTGAAAAGAGACAAAAAACGCTTAATTTTTATAAAGTGTTGGGAATATGGGGAGTTATAGACCCATCAGTTAATCTTCAGTTCATGAAAAATCCTGATGGAAAGATATGAATACATTATTTACAGTTATCTGGAAGCTGCCAAGGACAAGAATCTTGGAGACCATGGATTTGCCACTTCTTTAACCACCAGCGACAAACTGAAGAAATAGACTGAAAAAAGAAGAGGTTTGGATTCAACTGGGATAGACAGAAAGTAACATGTCCTGGGCTGAAGGAGTGCACAGGTGAGCTTAGGATGCACTTGAGCACAAAAAGATCTAAGGTTTCTTTTGTGAAAAACTCAGTGATTCTGCACTGGTGCAAAAATGCCAAACATCATCCCAGGTTGTGCAAGGAGGCAGATGATGCAGGAGACATCATAAATCCCAGGACTGGGGATGCCACAGCAGAGCTCCATGGATGCAGGAGTTACCACGTGGGAAGGAAGAGGTGGGAGAATGGCAAAGAAATCAGAATTGAAAGAAATTATTCACAAGAAAAAAAAAAAAAGCAAGTGGGAAAGGAAGGAAAGTGGAAAATTTTGGGGGGTAATGCAAGTCTTGTTTATAGAGGCAGCTTTGCAGGGAGAAGTTCATAGCAATTTCTTTTATGCCTTGGTTTGGATTGGACTAAAGGTTTTAGCCAAAGGCACAGTGGGAAGGGCAGCTCAGGGGAGACCTGGGAGAAGAGACTGAAGATTTATCTGAGGATGGGTGGGTGGGTGTAAATAAAGTTTAGGATGTACCCAGGCTCTGCATCACTGGAAACTGCCCTGCGTGGCCCCAGCATCCACTGCTGTACTGCAAACAGACTGGGAAAATGTTTAATTTAATGTTTCTCCTTTGGTTAAATGGCTCCAGCAGCTTTTTCAGGCCTGCTGGGAGGGAGAAGTGCCAGAGCTGTGGTCACCTGGGAGGTGACAGAGTGACAGCAACAATGTGAGTCCTCACCCCTGCCAGCATCCCAGCTGCTGCTGGCTGCTCTGCAGCACCAGAGGGAGACTTGAGCAGAGAAGGAAAAACCTTGGGTTCATCTGCTGGTTTTAGGGATTTTTTTTTATTATTATTTTTAAGGAAAGACATCCTCCAGCACCTGGCTTTCTGGGTCAGGAGGTGAAGAGGTACGGGAGAAGGCAGTCAAGTCTGGCAGCAGCCTGGAAGCAGCATCTCCACCAGAGAGCAGCAGACAGCAGGGAAAAGTCCTGTTGGACCATCCCAAATGGGCCCCAGAGTCTGAACAGAGAAACCTTCGGGTTCAGTGGCCTGCACAGAGCTGGAGAGCCCCTCTGATGTGTGTGTGCAGGAAATATCCGGATTTTCCTTTGTGGAATCGCTGTTCAGTGAGGAAGCAGGAGCACAGGGAGATGGGCAGAAGCCAAGGAGGGGAGCTCAGCCTTCCCCTGCTCCCCAGCCCCGCGTCAGGGCCGGCGCCAGCAGCCCCGAGCTGCTTCCAAGACACAGGCAGAGGAGACTCCTCCGTGCCAAGCGAGTGTGAAATGGTGTGCAGGCAGGCAGCCTGCCCTGTCTGTGTCCTTGGGAGGCTGCCAAGCCCTGCTGCCGTGGCCAGGGCATGGGAAGGAGCCCAGCCTGGCTGACATCTGCTCTGCCCAGGCCACAGCAGAGCAGGAGGCTCCAGGACAGTGCGCTGTCCTCCTCTCCCACCCGGGGTTGTGCTGGAGGTGCCAGCTTTGCTGCACTTGGGAGCATCTCCTGGTGCCACTTGGCCACCTCTGAAACAAACAGGCAAGGATCCCTGCTCCTTTTTAATTCCTTTATTAAGGAACCAGCGCTGGGTGGGGCCCGGGGGTCGTGCACACCCCTGCTGTTCCCTTTGGGGACGTGCAGGAGGAGGTGGCAGCTTTGACACTCAGCAGAGCTGGGGCTGCCTCCTCATAGGTGGGCCTGGGAAGGTGATTTGGGCTCACTGTTGCCTAAGGATGTCCTGCAGATGGAGAATTGTTGGATCACAGTGACATGGTGGAGTTGCTTTGGTTGGTGGTCTTGTCCTCTCCACTGCTGCCCCAGTCTGAGGTTATGTCTTGATCTGGCAGACAGGGAACTATTTCCAGTCTTGGATTTTGCACTGGCTCATTGTCTTAGGGGTTCTTTATCTCTGAGTAGTACCCAGTGTCCCAGTGTCCCATCATTTGCACATTGTGAGCCATTTTGGGGATCAGCAGAGGCAATTCCCAACGAGTAACATAAAGGACACAAGTAAGGGACTGTTGGGTGGGGTAATTAACAATATGGGTGATTAACAGTCTATGCATTCATCTTGTGGATCAACATTTGACATGGGAACATTTAACAATGAACAGAACATGGTAACAATCGATTAATTTATAAACTTGCTCAGAACACCTCCAGTCACCCAGCAGGTTGCTCTGTCCTTAAATCAGCCCCCAGCTGCTGGCACTGGGCCCCCAAACCCATCGTGGGTGTGACATCCCCTCTGGGGTGGTGGCACAAACACAGGGGCGTTGTGGCTGTGGGACCTGCTCCTCTCACACCCAAAGGTGGGCGAGCACCAGGCAGACCCTGCTGGCAGCTGGGGCACGATGGGCACCAGGACAAACCTCTGGCACAGCTCAGAGCTCCTGTGAGGGAAGGAGGAGAGCAGGGGGTTCCTGCAGTAGGAAGGGGATGGGATCTGACGAGGGAAATGCCTTGCAGCACTGCTAATGTATGCCATGCTAACATATGCTAAGTCATCAAAAACATGCCATTTTAAAAATATCCAGGATGCTTGCCGTGAATATCAGCCCAGCTTTGCCAAAGAAGACTTTCAGTCTCATTTATGGAAATCCTGGGAAGATTCTGCCTTCTGTCACCCAAGGGCAACCTCAGTATCAAAAGAGATAACATCCCTGGCTAGAAAACACTCTGAATATTTATCCAGGCTGTAGGCCATTTTTCTAACTTCAGTCTTGGTTTGCTTTTCAATACTCTTACCTTTTTTTTTGTTACATTTTGGAAAATATATAAGGTTTGGTTATTGCAACATGCATCTTTGTGCAAAATATTTAATTGAAGCTCTTAATTGCAAGCTGTAAATGTAGCACTGATGACAGATTGTAAAGCCAGAAACCATTTGGTCAATGCACAACAACTAACAAGAGGAAAAAAAAAAAAAAAGCAAACCAACATATTGGACAGTAATTTAGAAGAGATGTGAGTTTTATTGCAAAGAAAACAACAATAACAACAACAAAACCAAACCAAAAGACAACTCCAAACCTTCCAGAAAATTTAGGAAAATATATTATCAGATCTATATGATAAGAAATCAGCTTTTTTTTTTTTCAGGTATGGAAAAAGATACACTTAAATTCAGTCAAAAGAAGTGAGACATGTATTATTCTCACCGAAAATAATTTTTCCTATAAACACATTCAAGACTTCAAAGCAAACCCGACCGAGGACAGGAAATCAAGCTGTGGAAGGTTTGTTACTCCTGTTCAGCTCGTGTTCCCTCTTGTCGCTGTAAAGCTTGGGTGATTCCTTAAACGTTTGAAATGACAAGCGCTGAGCATCTGTGAGAGGCACTCCCAGCCCCTCCTCCCCCTGCACTGGATCTGTGGCTCGGGAGATGCTCCAGGTGCGACACAGCAAGGTCAGGTAGGCACGGATGTGAAAAGAAGAATATTTATGTTAATTGGGGAATTAGCCCTCTGTCAAGTGGCAACTCCGTAAATGTTGTTAAGGAAAAAAGGACAATAACTTCTTTAATGGCCGCTCAAGTTTCAAGGCGCTCTTTAAGAATTAACTTAATTAAAATCTATTTGGAGAGCTGGAAGGTTTCTATACATGAAAGGGAGGTTGGCTGGGCTTATTGGAAACAGAATTTCAGTCACTATAAAACGCTGGTGAAACTGAAGGATTGCTCAGACAATTGACTGAATAAATGAAAAACTCCTAAAATGCTTTGAGAATTTCCCAGAGCAGCTGTGGCTGTCCCTGGATCCCTGGCAGTGCCCAAGGCCAGGTTGGACAGGGCTTGGAGCAGCCTGGGACAGTGGGAGGTGTCCCTGCCATGGCAGGGGTGGGATGAGACTTTTCAGATCCTTCCAACCCAAACCATTACATGATTCTGTTTTAAGGGGATAACAGATGCTTTTACAACTCATAATACTGAGAGTTTATCCAGGAAACACCAAATTGGTGAGAAATTTTTTCTTGCAATTGAGAGACTTCAGACTTCAGTCACAGGGCAAGACTGATTTTATTCAGATATAAGCATCGTTATTTTCTTTGATGTATCATTCTTAAGGAGCATCTTACTATTGTTTCTTTCAAATAAGTGACTTAAATATTTTTGCTCTGCTTTCACAGGTTTTACTTTAGATTATTCATGTTTTTGATTATCAGCTATTTAGGTTATCCTTAAAATACCAAAATAGGATTTACAAGTTTCCCCCTGCTTACAAACAGACAAGCCATGTCTGTGCCTTGTTTTTTATCTACCATTAAAACAAGATTACAACTCATTTTTGGAAAGAGGTACTAGATCCCCTCCAAGGGTAAATCCACTCTTACCATATATAATCTCTGTTACAAAGTGTCCTCAGAGAGAAGTGCAGTGGAGACTGTAAGTGGAATAATGATCATTTATTGTTTATGATTTCCTCTGGTTCAGAGTTTGCTTTTGCTTGCTTTGGCAATAAAATAGCCACAAATCATTCACTGAAATTGTTGTGTTTAGGTTTTATTGTCTTTATTTTAAAGACAGCTGTTGAGGATGGGGTGAACAGTAGCATCACAACTTTGTACTGCCACGAAAGGCAAATTTAGAGATGGTGCCCTCCCTGTGGCTCTAGTATTTAGCTTTTAGCAGTGTCCAAGGCAAAGCCCAGCAACTGGGGACATCAATTCCAGAGAGGTCCCCTCTCCCTGCTCTGGGAGAAGGGGATATTCAACACCAACAGCATAAAAACCTTCCCTCTCAGTGGAGTGGATGTCAAAGAGTGATGTCACTCATCACATTGGTGGGACCCCAAAATTCAGAGGGCAGTGCTGCCAGAGCCCCAGGACTCTGCAAAGCCACAGCTGAGCCTTCCAAAGCCTGGCCAGGCTGTGTTAGGAGAACAACCCTCGGGAATGACTGATCTTCCTCAGCAGAGACTGAATTGCAGCCACCATCTGCCAGTGCCACCTCTCCAGTGGTGACAGGGCAGGGACAGTCAATGGGCTCCCACAGCCTGATCAGCCCCACCCCAGCCACCACCACAGGAGATTTGTAACCCCAGACTGAGTGCCTGAACCTCTCTGGGGCTGTCTCTGCATTTTCCTGGCTCTGCTGCTCCTCTGTGTCCCACCCAGTAGCCCTGTGGATGGATTTGGATCTGTCCCTACAGAGCCCCCCAGTGCTGTGGGTTCTCAGCAGCTGGCCCTGCTCAGCCATACTGGGATGGACTGGGAGTGCCAGCAGCAGCAGCCCTTGTGGCCCCTGGATTTTGGGGCCAGAAGTGCCATTTGCATCGCTGTTTGTTGTCCAAGCAGGGCTGGGTGGGTGGGTGAGGCAAAACCAGCAGTCCTGTAACCCAGGAGTGGGGGCTGAGGCAGGCAGGAGTGCCCAGGGGGGCTCTGTGCCCCAGGCTGATGCTTCACACTGGAACTGAGCCCTCAGGTCACCCTCTCATGCCCAGCCTTCCTCCAGGTGTGTCATGGTGACCTCTAGGAGTGCTGAGCTGGTTTATTCCAGGGAATGGTCACAGCCCCAAGCCTGAGAGAGCTCCAGGAGTGTTTGGACAATGCTTGGGCACAGGGTGGGACTGCTGGGGTGTCCTATGCAGGGCCAGGAGCTGGATGTGATGATTCTTGTGGCTCCCTTCCAGGTCAGGACATTCCATAATTCCATAATTCTGGGGCCAGAAGTTCTCCCTAAAACCATCTATTTATCCAGACTCCTGCTGTGCTCATTCCCTGCCCCAGGCACCGGCCTTTGGGTGGATGTGTGGGGCAGGGGACGCTCCATCACAGCAGAGCAGTTTCCCAACCTCCTGTCCTGCGTGGCTGCAGCAAGAGCCGGGAGAGGGGATGCTGCATGTTTGGTGTTTGGGTTTTTTCTTTCTTTTTTTGGTTTTTTTTGTTTGTTTGGGGAGGTTTTTTTGTGTGTGTTTCTTGGGTTTTTTGGGGTTTTGGGGGTTTTTTTTGTAGATTTTTGGGGGGGAGGTTTTTGGTTTGTTTTTTTTTTGGGGGGGGGTGGTTTGTTTGTTTGGTTTGGTTTCTTTGGTTGTTTTTTTGTTGTTGTTTGTTTGTTTTATTCTGTATGTTTTTTGTGTGTGGTTTGTTTTATTTTGTGTGAGTTTTGTGTGTGGTTTGTTTATTTTGTGTGGGTTTTTGTGTGTGGTTTGTTGGGTTTTGTTTGTTTGTTTTTGTGGGTTTTTGTGCGTTTTGTTGTTTGTTTGTTCGTTTGGTTGGTTTTTTGTTTGTTTGTTCGTGCTTTTTTTAAATACCTGTGATTCAAGGCCTTGAGAGGAGAAACGATCTCCTACAAACTCTTTCCGCGATCCCCTGCTCGTGCCTCACCTCCTTCCTCCCCCTCTCTGGTGCTCCCTTCGCTCCTCTGCAGCTCCCGTGCTCTTCCCGGAGCTGCTGACAGCGCCGATCCCTGCGGAAATCTGCAGCTCCGGCAGCCCCTGCCCTGCACACCCGGGGTTGGGCCCGTGTCCCCTCTGGGGGCGTGCCCGTGTCCCCTC